>JAOTQR010129501.1:7998-22378 GCA_025774065.1 Solanum ossicruentum | reverse complement strand
CATCCCTCAAACCATAGAGAATTCACTAAAACAAAAGGAAAATGTGCAGCAACTTTCAAAACAAAATCTGTCCAGATTTTCCAGCAACAACATACTAGAATATACTTCTTGTTTTTCATAAGAAAGCCATACTAAAAAAATGTATAAACTTACTCACCACTACCTTCAAGGTATAGGGCTTCAATAATATCCCTATAATTTCCTTTTTTCTGCTTTACAAGTCAAGACACGTTGAGAGAAAATTTGGAGACAAAGCTGATTTTTTTTTTGTGTATTCAAGTTGAGAAATGAATTGGAGCTGCTTTTGAGCCCTTTATAAAGGGGTATTTGGCGAACATCCCTTGACCTTTTGACAAACTTAAACCACACATTATTAAGTTGCTTATCCACCAGCTTGGCCCTTGCACTTGGGCCTAAATGGATCTCTAAGTTGATGGGTTTGGGCTGCCTATTTCCAATTTCCTCTTCACTTTGTTTTTTGCCTAATTTGTTAAGTGTATTGTGATGTCTTTGGACCTTTTTGTTATACTTCTTGGGCTGAAAATGTAGAACATTTATGATGCTAAAACATGGGCAAAATTTACACCCTTAACACGGACTTTATTCATAATTGAACTTGGACAAATTCAACGTCGAGCCTCGTCTCCGTTTAGCTAGAAAATTTAAGCTAAGCAAGTAGGTGACTCACCTGCTAGCTTACCAAGTCCTATAAGCACCTCAATTCTCTCACTTCATTTAAGGCCATAATCTTCTCAAATCGACACAAAACATGCATACACTTGACCCTCTTAAGCGTTGGATGCATGTACAACCCATTAACATGAGATTCAAGCACTTTTATAAATTTGCGCTAATTTGACCAAACCATGTCATGTATCATTTTCATAGAACTAGTATTGTAAGGTGTGGGGTGTTACACATACTTTTTCCATAAGCATACCATCTAATACATTGATGGACCAAACCGGTTATGGTCAGTTTCCATCAAATAGAAAAGACTTCATACTTGTGCAACATATGAAGTGAACACCTCAAAATTCCATAAACAGATCTTCTCAAAATACAAAAGTACAAGCTAGAAGGAAAATGGTTGAGTCCTGAACGAAGGGCTCAACATAAATAACAGTGCTAGTCTTGAAAGATAAATACTAGCCAAAGGCTGGTAGAGGAGTGCCCATTTCTATACGGTTAAATTCATGCAGAAAAAATATGCGTTAGTACGCTGACTAGGTATTTAAGATGTAATGCATGTATGAAATTGTAATACCATCATTTATAACTATAACATATAAGTAGATATGAGATGAAAAGTACATAAAGTGAGCGTAAGCATGCACAAGGAATATAGCTCAATATGAGTATGAGTAAACGTATGAGAAAGCAGATGTAATGAGAACATATCATAGGATCACAAACTTATCGGAGAGAACCTTAACCGACATGTAAGACTATGTAAACTACTACATGAAATGCAATGTAACCCACTACGTTGGCATGGGGAGACCATTTGTTGGATGGAATTCTATCAACATTGCATGCATTTTAATAACATATATAAATGGCCTGCAAGGATCCACTAGCCTAGCCTACAAGGGCTCCTATGGTTGCACATAGTTAGGGACTTTGATATTTAGCTTTAATAGGCCATGCCTCAACTAACGGAATAAATCCCAACCTCAAGTCCACTCTATGCTAAGTCATCCCATGGAATATTTAAAATATAATTTAGAATCTTAAGTAGCAATCATAGGAGTAGCTCGAATTTAGGGATCATCAAGTGAGAATTGTCCTTTCAGCTTGGGGACCTTTCTTAAACATCTTTTAGCATTTTCAGCATGCTTATATCTTTGAAAATCTTTATTTCGAAATGTATCATTAATGTCCTACTCATCATTATAAATCATGCAATACTTTAACTGAAAACTAGGTGGACCTGGCTTTTTTTCAAATGGAACAATCATAAATCACATACCACATGAGGAAATTTCTCTTTTTCTGGACCATCAAAAATGCCCACACTTCATCATTTTCAAAACCCATCATTAGGGTCATCATAAATAGCTCAAAATATGCATATTCTTCATAAAATATCAAAGGATATCCTAAAGGGTACTCATAAGTCAACTCGCATACCCTGGGAGAACTTGCGGGAACCGAATCATAAACCTTTGAGAAGAGCTTGGAAACCTATCAAGTTTGGGCTTTAAAAGGTGTGAAAAAACCAAATAACCCATCTTAAAATGTTGTCGAATCGCCCATGGGTCAATCTATGGCCCGTAGAAAATTTTACTATCTGTAGGACCCATCAGTAAACCTTTAGGAAAATTTCTACATCTCTGGATCAATTCGACGAGCCCAATCTATGGCCCGTAGAAGAATCTCTAACCTATAGCAGGGTTATACAAGTATGGGACTCCAAAATGAACTTTTTGAAGTTTTTCCAAAAGTTAACAGTACAGGCAATCAATAAAACCATGGCCCATAAGTTAGTTCATAACTCTACTCTACTCTAGCTATCTATAGCCAAATGGTCATAGTGTTTTTATTTCAAACTCCAAATGAGGTTAAATTTGTGCCGTAGGAAAGCTGATTCAAAGAGATTTCATTTGGTAGGTCATGGGCCTCCCATTTATTTATGTGCAAGAGTTATGGTTATTTAAAGTCGAACCATGCATAATCCAACATGAAAAGCTCAATCGATTGGAAAGTTTTGAAATCGACTATGAACTAGAGTTCTCTTATGAACCTAATCCACTACTAATACTCTTCACATGTATATGAATGAGCTATAAAATATAGGTACATCTAAATCATCAGTAGGTACAAGCTTATATATGTACGACGAAAACATTTGGATCCTATTAATAGAGTTTTGGGGTATCACAACTAGGTTTTTTTAACAAATTGGACAATGATAAATCATATGAAACATGAGGAAATTTCTCTTCTTAAGGACTATCTAAAGTGCCCACACTTTATCATTATCAAAACCCATCATTAGGGTTATCATCAATAGCTCACAATATGCATATACTTAGTAAAATATCATAGGATATCATGAATAATATTTAATAACTTAAAACACCATGAAATCATCATAAGCATCCATAATATCTTAAGGGTATTTAAATAAAAGGTAAAATACTTAAAATGAGACTTTGTGGGTGGAAGGATACCTATAAATCAACTCATATACCTTGGGAGAGATTTGGAGAATCAAACCTTGAACCTTTGAGAAGAACTTGGAAACCCTAGCTCTTGCCTTACCCTATTCTTGAGAGAGCAATTGCCTTAGTAAATTTTATAGTGGAAGAATGAGGGATTGAATGAGGAACCTAAGACTTGAAGCTTGGTTTAGTTTCTCTTTTTCAATCCCAAAATGACATAGTTTGGGATTAGGAATGAAGGAATTGACCTAATGGGCCCTCATTAAAACTTCCAGTTTCAACCTGCAAAACCCCGCTTATGGACCATAGGTCAAACCACGGATAGTAAGTTCTGCTCATCTAGTAATATATTTGAAATCCTTGAAACTTAATTTTGCTAGGCTCAAACATGAAAACTTATTACCGGATGTGTAACATCTTATAGGCCATGGTTGGACTCGCAAAGTCCTTACATACTCAGCTATTTTTCTTATTTTCTTCGTCTCATTCCATGAAGTGCTCTATGGGTAGTACAATTATTCACGGGCCATACTAGTAACACGTAGGTCATCTTCCAGCAAACTCAAAATTTCCATGTCAGATGGTCTCACTCACGACCCTATCTAAAGACCGCAATATATCCTATGGGTCATCACTTGGTCCATGGGTTACCCTACACTTGGAAAATTTTTCCCTTTCCTTAAGTTCATGTTTAAGGACCAAACCTACAAACCTTATAACCATCTACGGGCTGTAAGTTACCCCTGTAAACTTGACTAGAGGTCATTTTCCAGGACAACTTTCTGTAGTCTTAGGCTCCATTAGAGGTACAATATCTTTCCTTTGGGAACATTCGTCCCTGATTGTACTTAAAGGCAGTCTTTAAGGAGTAAACTATCAGCTAGTAACCCATTATATATGTAAAAGTACAAGTCAAATATCATTTCACAAAAATTTCAAAACATGTCTCAAAACAGTCCACAAGCATAAAAATAAGAGCATACATCATGAAATCCTAAAATGAATGGAATTTGAGGTCTTAGGAAGAATTTCTGAATACCTTTGCATTAAGTAGTGTGGAATATATATAGGTAATGCTTCATCACATCTGCTTCCGCTTCCCATGTAGTACCATGGACTTGTTGATTTCTCCAAATTACATTGACAGATGCAACTTCCTTGTTTATTTACTTTTTCACTTGCTAGTCTAAAATTTCAATTAGTACCTCTGCATTACTCAAGTCCTCTTCAATGTTCACACCATTTAAAGGAATTATGACATTCAAATCACCAATGAATTTTGTAAACATTAACACATGGAAAATCGGAGTAATGAAATGTATCTCATTGTATAGATCTAACTCACATGCCACCTTTCCCACTCTTTTAACAACCTTATAGGCCCTACACAGCCAGGGCTCAATTTTCGTTTATTAACAAACCAAATCACACCTTTCATCAGAGGCACCTTCAAGTAGACACAATCACCAACTGGGAACTCAAGTTCCCTTCTTCTCATATTAGAGTATGACTTTTGTCAGCTTTGGGTTGTATGCAATTTTCCCTTATCCTTCTAATTTTCTCCATAGCATTCAATGCCAAGTTCGGTCCTTTTAATTCCAGCTCATAGTCTTCGAACCACTTGATGGGCAATTTATACCATCTACCATATAATGCCTAAAATGGTGCCATTCCAATACTTACATAAAATCTATTGTTGTAGAAAAACTCGATAAGTGGAAAATGCTAATCCCAACTCCCCTAAAAGTCAACACAAGATCTCAACATATCTTCCAATGTTTGAAAAGTCCTTGTAGCTTGCCCTCAATTTGAGGATGAAAAGCGGCACTCAACTTCACCCTATTACCAAGCCACCTTTTAAAAGACTTCCAAAAGTGAGCTGTGAATTGGACTCCATGATCTTATTAGATGGATAATAGAATCCCATGCAACCTCACCAACTCTTGGATAAATAAATAGGCATAATGTTCAGCACTAAATGTAGTCTTGACTAGTAAGAAGTGAGCCGACTTTGTGATGCGGTCAACTATCACCCATATGGAGTAAAAATATTTTTTGGTCTTTGGCAAATCCACTGCGAATTCTATGTTGATCTTTTCCCACATTCAAGTGGGAATATTAATCTCATGTAGTAGGCCGCCTAACCTTTGGTGTTAAACCTTGAGCTATTGGCAATTAGCATACTCGAACACAGATTGGGCAATGCCATTCTTCATTCCATTCTACCAATAGATCTCCCTCAAGTCTTTATACATCTTTGCAGTGCCAAGATAAATTGAACATAAAGATTTATAAACTTTATGCATAATCAACCTTTCCAACACACTATCATTAGGCATGCATAATCGCTCTTGATTTTGAAATACATCATCTCCCCTTTGTGAGAAAAACTCTATCTTTCAAACCTTCACTAAGGTTTCCAACTTAACCAAGGCAGGATGAAGGTCTTGTTTAGCCTTAACCTCCTCAATAAAAGAATATTTGAACCCATGAAGCACCATTGCATCACCATTTCTAGACTCACCAAAGATGTGCATAAGTTGGCTAGATCTGGTGTGAAGTTGAGTGAGTTCAGAAATGGTGGTATAATAGTGTGAGTTATAAATTATCTTTGGTGAGTCTAGAAATGGTGATGCAATGGTGCTTCATGGGTTCAAATATTCTTTGTTTAAGGAGGTTAAGGCTAAACAACACCTTGATCCCACTTTGTTTTAGTTGAAAGCCTTAGCTAAGGATGGAAAGATAAAATGTTTTCTTACAATGGGGAAATGGTGTATTCCAACATCAAGGGAGGTTGTGCGTGTCCAGTGATAGTGAGTTGAAAAGGTTGAGCATGTAAGAAGCTCATAAATCATCTTATTACATTCATCTTGGAAATGCAAAGATGTATAAAGAGTTGAGTGAGATTTACTGGTGGAATGAAATGATGAAGGACGTTGCCTAATTTGTGTCCGAGTGTGCTAATTGCCAGTAGGTCAAGGTTGAACACCAAAGACTTGGTGGCCTAGAACAAGAAATTGATATTCATACTTAGAAATGGAAAGAAATCAACATGTATTTCATAGTAGGTTTTCCAAACACAAAAAAGCAGTTTTACTCCATATGGGGTGATAGTTGACCACACAAAAAAGTTGGCTCACTTCTTACTTGTTAAGACTATATTCAGTACTGAAGATTATACCCATTTGTATATCCATGAGTTGTAAGGTTGCATGGGATTCCATTCTCCATCATTTCGATTAGTGGAGTCTAATTCACTTCTCATTTTTGGAATTCTATTAAAAGGGGGCTTGGTACTAAGGTGAAGTTGAGTATTGCTTTTCATCTCCAAACTGAAGGGCAAGCCAAAAGGACTATTTAGACATTGAAAGCTATGCTGAGAACTTGTGTGTTGGAGTTTAAGGGGTGTAGGGATGAGCATTTTTTAGTTATTGAGTTTGCCTACAACAATAGCTTTCATGCAAGTATTGTAATGGTCCCATTTGAGGTGTTGTATGGTAGACAGTGTAAATGCCCATTAGGTGATTCGAAGTTGGTGAGGTGGTATTAATAGGAGCGGACATGCTGATGTATTATATGGAGAAAATTAAAACATAAGGGAAAATTGCAATCATCCCAAAGCCACCAAAAGCCCTACTCCGATGTGAAAAGACAAGAACTTGAGTTCCAAGTTGGTGATTGGGTTTACTTGAAAGTGTCTCTAATGAAAGGTGTGATTCAGTTTGATAAGAAAGGAAAATTGAGCCCTAGGTATGTAAAGTCCAATAAGGTGGTGAGAAGAGTGGGAAAAGTCACATATTTGTTAGATCTACCCAATGAGATGCATTTGATTCATCCGATTTCCATTTATCGATGTTGAGGAAATTCATCCAAATTCCATTGTTCCTTTTTATGATGTAAACATTGAAGAGTACTTGAGTTATGAAGAGGTACTAGTTGAAATTCTAGACCGACAAGTGAAAAATTGAAGGAACAACGAAGTTGCATCCGTCAAAGTACTTTGGATAAATCAACAAGTCGAGTGAGAATCTAAAAGAATTTTTATTAATTAAATTAGGTATACATAACAATTTGCATACCACGCATGGCAAGTGGGAGTAAATGTTGTAGAATTACATGAAAATCATGACATTTTAATCCTGAAATTTTTAGATCCTTAAGATTGACACATAGAAAAATATTTGATGAAGATTCACATGGGACCTTTACATTTTTCAAAACATTAAAAAATTAAAAAACTTTTGCCTATCTTTATTAATAGGCAATGTGTATGGTGATGGTGGCAACTCAAATTTATCTCCATCTTGTATTGGATGCAATTCTTCTCTAATATTCATTTCTTGTAGATGCAATAGATTCTTCAAGGTGTCTTTGGTTTTCCTTTTGATATTCAATATGCAACATATCTTGCTTATGTCGCAACAATAAAGTTTTTCAACATGGAAGATCAAAGAATGCACTCTTCTTATTCCAATTATCACCCCTTATTTCATGTGATATTTTGATCTTTTTCTTTGGATAAATTTTTATGGTAACCCATTTAAATTAGCTACCTGATCAAGCACATCTTCACTGGACAATATTTCTATTGTCAGTCTATGCTCCCTAGTTCCATCAAATGACACTTTATTATTCCTCCATTTCTTGTTAAGAGTATGATATCATCTGTGGTCCGTATAACATTGTTTCATTTCCATTTTTAAGTATTTTTTTAATACATGGGAAAGCTAGCTTTCTTTTTTACACTATCCAGAAAAATTTGCATAGGCTAGAAAATCATTGAGGGTCCACGACAATGATCCATGTAATGTGAAATTCTTTCTAGTTAATGCATCAAATGACTCCACTTCAGTTTCCTCCTCTATCAAAAGTTATAGATCGATATCAGTTGCATCGCTAAGTCTCTTGGGGCAAAATATAAGCATTGATAATATTACTACCTAAGCCTAGGACTTACACGTGACATGGTGAATGGGAAGTCTGAAGACAACCCAAACAACCCTCTTGGCATATCATATACACATCCTTGGTTGCGAAAGAAATATAAGAAAATAACAAGAGTCAATTGTTAAAAGGGAAGCGGGACGAAGGGAAGTCTTTCAAAATCATAAAAATATAAGAAGAGTTGAGCTCATAACCATATACAATCATAGTATCCAACAACGTATCTACTAGAAAATGGAGCAGGGGCCAAGATACTTCCCGGGCTCAACCTCATGATAATAAGTATACAATATTAAAAACAAGTCTAAACATGGCACAAATGGAAATAGATATTGTCCTCGGAGTTGAGGACTCACCAACAAACTTTCTTCAGCAACCGAACTAGCCATGTGGAGGAGGATAGTCGATAGGAGCTCCGGTCCCTACATAGTAATCTGTAAAAATGCAACAAATTTGATGCTTAAAACAAGGATTTTGCAAGTGCTTAATGTGTCCTTTTATGGGTTTATGTGTTTTATGTTTGTTTTTGCAGAAGATATAGGTGGTAACCTGATTTTGAAAAGAAGTAGCAAATTTTGTTGAATTTCAAAAAAAGTAGTAGATTTTGTTGAATTTGGCCTGATATAGGTTGGCATCACACACTACGAGTTGTAGCTCAAGCTACGAGTCATAGGAGCTAGTCGTACTGATTAAAAACTTCCAAATATCAAAATCTGAGATATTGGAGTCAACCATACAAGCCCAGGATACAAGTCGTAGACTAGACCATTACTCGTAGTATGGATCATAGCAGTCAAATCCAAAATGCAAATTGCTGACTACGAAAGCCCGATTACAAATCTCAGGTCACCCTCGAGTCATACCTATGAGTCATAATTGTTGCCGACCAACTTTTCTTATTTATGTTTAGGTCCTTTTTCTATATAGTATAAATAGTTTAATTAGGGATTCATCAAGAAGAGAGGACTATTATTCAGATTAGAATTGTAGCGATTCTAGAGAATATTTTTAGAGGCTTTTCTATGGTTTAATGTAGATACTTTTGATTTACTTTGAAGACCCAATTTGGATATTTGAAATCACTTGTGATCAAACTCCATTCTTCAAGCTTGTGATTTCAACATTAAGGTGGTTTTTGTTTTTCATTTTCTTTGGGTAATTTCTCAACCATGTTTAATATAATCATTGTTTGTAATTTTGCCCTAGTTATGAATAGCTAAACCCCCACAACTTGGGGTTGTGGCAACCATGAGTGGCAAGCTTCTAATAACCTGGATTATTTGCATTTTGTTGACTGGGTAATTGCATGTATTGTCCATTGTCGTTTGAAATGCTTGTTGTTTAGTGGTGACCAACACCAAACCCCACCTAGTATCATGATCTCGACCAAGGTATGAATAGGAAAAGGAAATGATTCACAAGATTTGATTGATGCGTTCTCATCTAATCAACCAAACCCAACAAAGGAGACGTCGACTAGGACTATGGGTAACGTGTAGTTGGCATACCATGTTTGCTGACCAAGTACCATGGTAAAATTCGGCCTTCACCTTTACAAAAGGGCTGGAAGAACCTAAGTTACCATCTTGCATGCAATGTCTTAATTAGGGTTATGATACTCGGGATATTTTGGGATAATTGTATATTTTGAGATAAATGATTACAGGTGTGAAGTAAGTGCTAATAGTTGGGAGAAAATAGTAGTGGAAGCAATCTCTATGACCAGGCCTCTGAGTCGTAGCTCTATGACCAGGCCTCTGAGTCATAGCTCTATGATAAGGCCACTGAGTCATAGCTCTATGACCAGGCCTCTGAGTCGTAGGTTACACTATGTATCATAGTCATGCCTCGTAGAAGCTAACAATGTTTGATTGAAATTGGCACGTACACTATGAGCGAATCTTATAATTCGTAGTTCCTGCAAAAAGTCAAAAGTGGGGGTCATAATGCCAAGGTACAACTATTGAATTTCACTAAGTGTTAGGATCTTCTATGAAACCATGACCAGCGAGTCATAGTGACCCCTACGACTTGTAGTCGAGGTCTTGTTGACCCGACTCAGGAATTTTAAAAGTTGGCCTGATTTTATTATAAAAGGGGTCAAAGTTCATTTTAAACCTCAAAATACAAACCTAATCCCTAAAATTAGTTCCCAATATGTTCCCTCACTTGTTTGACCACTATTCTGATCCCCTTTCCGTCGTACCCACATCTTTTTCTAGTGAACTTTCAGGCGAAGCATACAATATCTAGGGTTTCGGCCTCTTTCTTCTCATTGCTATTAATTGCTCATCATTTCTTAAAAGGTATGTTTCTTGGTTAAATTTCGCACTCATACTTTTATGTGTCTTGAAATTCTTGGATGTTTGAGTCTTTGGAATTGGTACTGAAACTATCCATGAGAAAATTGATGCATAGAAATGTGAATTATGGTTGTGTCATTTAAAATTCCCTAATGTAGTTCTAAATTTTGAAATAATTCTTGTTGGTTGGTTGTGCTGATGATATCTTGCCACGTTTAGTGTTGATCACATACGTGAAATGATCATGTGACAGTTGATTAAATGGTAGATTCATGGTGGGACTGAAATTTAGTTGTGGGTATTGTTTTTAGATTGAAAATGTTTGTTTAAGAAATTCTTTGTCTATTTGCGCATCTAATCCCCTTGAACTTTAAAGTTTTCTTGTAAGTAATGTTGTTTTGAGTTCTGGGATTGATGATATTTTGGAAATTCTTCAATGTGTTGGGAGATTAATGATTACTTTATTGGGCTTAGGCTGAATTATCATGATTAGGGGTCATAGGATGTTGTTTTGCCTATTGTGTAGTTTAAAATTACTTTGAATGTTGATTGATGTCTTTGTTTGGTGATTACTATTCACATGGTAAGGTTGAAGACACCAAAGATGTCTAATATTCCCTGCTACAAGGGCTCCTACACTCTTAGAAAGACCTATGAGTCGTAGCGGCCCCCCATAGGTAATAATAATAACCTATGGTCTCTTAACACTTTCCATACTAGACAAACCTATGAGTCATAGTGTTCACTATGAACCATAGTGGGGGTCTCATGAACATGCGTTTTGTTTAAAAATGTTATAGGAAATTGGTACGAGCCAGCCTACGACTTAAAGTATACACTACGAGTCATACTTGCACCTCGTACCTGCTTTAAGTTTAGTTTTTTTCTAAGGAACCTTTGTACTATGAGCCACAGTACTACTCATAGGTCACCCTACGAGTCATACATGTTCCACGTGCCTACATCTTGCAACTAGTGCAGTGTTGATTTTTGTGTGTTTCCCTTTTTATTTTGTTTCTCTTTGCTTCTTTCCTTGTTTGTGATGATTTTTTAGGGCTGATTGTGAATCTATGATACAATTTTTTAGGAACAATGTCCCTAAAAACTAGAGGTACTACTATGAGAGGATTTAGCACACAATTGAGGGATGAAAACACAGATGATGACCAATTTGAAGGGTCAAATAAGAGTACCCCCCAGTCTAACACAGATGTTAATGGAGATTAGGCTGAGTCTGGTGACGCACCTCAAGATGAAGTAGCAGCAGAGTCATTAGATGACCTATCTATCTCTACTGTTGATCTTCATCATCACTAATAGGGAATCGAGGGTATACTGGAGATATATGAGAAGGGTCTTGAGCCAAAAGGGCAGGGAAAACCTGTCAGACAGTTTCACGAGGAGTCCCAGCTCAATGGCTTATGTTTGAGTTGAGTTCTTGCTTTAGTGACAGAGATTGATTGGTATGTGCTCTGGTAGTTATCAGAGCAGTTGGGTAAGTATGCTGCATTTATGGTCAAAGAGTTATATGCCGCCTACGCCACTACTATCCTCCGAGATCTTCCTATAGGAGAGAAGGTGATGGATTAGCCTAGGTTGCGTAGGGTCTTATTTTGAGGTAAGACGGTAGATATCTCCGAGGAAACCATCTGTCGGGTTTAGTTTGGTCCTAACTACAAGGTGCCACAACACATAGCCAAGTATGACAGCAAGATAGATAAGATGCGACTATTATCGGGAAGAATATTTATGTAAGGTCCGAGCTCCTCAGATAAGTAACGAGCTAGATAGTTGAGGGAGATGTTGAGCCTACATGAGTTACCAACCATGTCTAGACTATAGTGAAGTCCCACATCTCTTTTTTAGATAAATTCTAGTGGGCCATTATCAAATCACGAATCAGGCCTGCATTCATGGATAATGTCATCACCTTTGAGAGGGTCGTGTTACTAGCTAGTATCTTAGCTGGCTATGAGATCAACTGGGCTCATGTTTTGGCTGAGCAGATTCATGAGTCCACACGCTAGATGAATACCTCATTGTCATTCCCTATCTTGATACACAAACTATGCATTGAGGCCAGAATGCAGGTCTCTCTTCACATAGACCTACACGTTTAGGCCCTCCACACTATGGATCCAATACTTATTAAGGCTAATGAGAATTCGATGGCCCTTCAGAAAGTAGTTCCTCCTCTCATGCCTAAGGTATTTCCTCTCGAGTAGCTATTGAGGAGTTGACTATAGTTGCCACCACCTCCACTCTAGTTGTAATAGAGCAGCCCCCAATAGTTGACACCAAGGTGATACCCTTCACAGCTGCTTCACCAGAGCGTTCTGCTTCACAGGTTACTTCTGCAGACTTACCTATTATGTCTGCTTTTGCATTTCAGGCTTTGGTACACAGGTTGACTAGGATAGAGGCCCAGCTATGCAAGTTGATGAACTAGATCGAGCCATGGGTTCATCAGATTGTATAGGACTCGAAGGAGTGGTCCAACGCATTCACCTTACCTGACTTGGATTAGAGCATTAATGTAGTGGATGCCTGGGTCGATGCTTTCAAGGATGGGGTCCATAAGAGGCCTAAGGGAGCTCATCCTACAGATCTGGGTGACGTACAACAGGAGTTGGCCAAGTTCAAGGCCGACTTGATGTCTTTATTAGCAGCCCCGATAGGATCCTTGAGGAGGCACCTATGGGTGAAAACTTGTTTGTTCTATTTGTGGATCGTCACGTGCTCCTGGAAAGAGGCCTCTAGAGAGTGATGATACGGAGGTGGGCCAGAAGAGACAGAGGACTGCTGAGAAGGAAGCAGAGTAGGAGGAGCAGATTACTGACCTATTGATGCGAGAGTCTATATAGATGGAGTAGCAGAGGCAGGTTTGGGAGCAGCAGAGATAACATAGAGCTAGTACCTAGAGTTCAGTTGTAGCCCAGACCACCCAAGAGGAGAGAGAGCCCTAGGATCAGACTGATGTCGGTGCCTGAGCCCCATGTGTTTGCTTCTTTTGACCCTCATGTTTACTTTTGGATATTTTGTTCTTGATACTATTTCTGGATACTTTGTCTTTATTTTTATTTTTAGATAATTTTGTTTTTATTACTGTTTGGATGATATATTTTTTGTTTGGTTTTATTATATGTATCTACTTTGAGGACAAAGTATCATTTTGGTGGGTGTGGGGAAGTTATGGACTTGAGTGAAGTCTAAGTAGCTTTTAGTCCATAATTTTCCTATTTTGAGATCCCAAGGTATTCTTGCCATGTTTCCTTTTCCTTGTGGATGATTTTACTTTTATATTGAACATGCATGTTTTAGGTGTTGAAGATAATTTGTGGATATATGGCGATTAATACTTTTGACGTGTATATAGTTTTGAATGATCTTATTAAATGTGTTGAAAAATAGGTGCCCATAAAATTTTTGGGATTGTTGGTTAATATTGCACTCTTGCATGTGATTCGTTTAGGAATGTTTGTTCTGAGAAAGTGAAGGCAAGTTAATGCTAGAAGCATGACCTGTGAGTCTATGTTGAGTATGTATGCAATGCCATGTGTATGTGAACTATTTTTGTTATATTCATGCATTGTATACTGATTCAGAACTTGCCTTGGTACTCTGAGTTGTACTGAATATTTTGTTGATTGGGAAGGGATCTTAGGTCGTTGTTCATTAGATTGGTCTAGTTTCGCCTGAATAACTCACCAAATAATAGAGTTTACCCCTTATTCCAAATGTTTGAGCATTACATGTACTATTTCTTTCTTGATACCTAGCTAGCCTAACCTTGTCTAGCGAAATACTTTGAGATTAGCCCTAATCTATCCATGAACATGTGAACCTTGATTGAGGAAAAATGCCTAAGTTAAGGGTATCGAAAAAGGGTGGCCCTGGTTGACAGAATGGATGTTATGTACTTCACCTCAGGTTAAAAACCTAAGTCTAGGGTGGTTAAAATGTTAC
>JAOTQR010129481.1:0-22380 GCA_025774065.1 Solanum ossicruentum | reverse complement strand
AAATTGAGCATTTTACAAATGGTATATTTATTCATCAATCAACATATATTGAAAATCTTTTAAAAAGATTTTATATGAATAAAGCACATCCACTAAGTACCCCAATGATTGTGAGATCACTAGATATTAATAAAGATCCATCCTGACCTTATGAAAATGAGGAAAAGTTTGTTGGTGCTGAAGTACCATATCTTAGTGCAATTGGTGCATTAATGTACCTTGCTAACAATTCTTGAACAAATATATCCTATGCTATAAATTTATTTGCAAGATTTAGTTCCTCTCCAATACGGAGACATTGGAACAGTATTAAACATGTATTCAACTATTTTGAAGGAACTATTGATATGAGACTATTTTATTTGAAAGAGTCTAATCCACAACTAATTCGTTATACAGATGCAGGATATTTTTCTGACCCATATAAAGGGCGATCACAAACAGGTTACTTAGGAGGTACAGTCATATCATGGCGTTCAACAAAACAAACTATGACATCTACTTCTTCAAATCATGCAGAAATATTGGCTATTCATGAAACTAGTTGAGAATGTGTTAGGTTGAGATCAATAACTCAACACATCATGAAAACGTGTGACTTCCTCTAAAAAGAGATGTCAACAATATTATATGAAGACAACACTACATGTATAACTCAACTACGAGAAGGATACATCAAAGGAGACAGGACAAAATATATTTCGCCAAAATTTTTTTTCACTCATGATTTTCAAAAGAAAGGTGAAATAGATGTTCAACAAATTCATTCCAGCGATAATTTAGCAGATATATTCACCATAGCATTGCCAACTTCAACTTTTGAAAAGCTGAGATACAAGATTGGGATGCGTCATCTTCAAGATATTAAATGATATTTTCATCAGGGGAAGCAAATACGCGCTGCACTATTTTTTCCTTAACCAAGGTTTTATCCCACTGGATTTTTCTGCTAATATTTTTAATGAAATTGCAAATAAAGTGTATTATTGCATAAACATTCAAGGGGGAGTGTTGTACAATGGATGTCAAAATAAATATTTTCTTTGTCCACATAATATAATTTGTGGCAACATAAATATACACATAATACACACATGTGTAAGATGCATTTACACTAATTTTAGTACATGTTGTAAGTTATTTATCCATGTATTATACTTGGTGTACAAAGTGTATACATGACAATAAGAAAATCATAAATTACCATGTATACACAAGTATAAATAACCCCTCCCCCTCCCCCTCTTTTCGTGTAATAAAATGCATAAGTGAGGAAAGAAAGAAATAAGAGTGAATAAGAAATACCACTACATCTTCTCTTTATATTTCTTCTTAGTTTTACTATATTCGTCATCATTTTATAATAATATAATATATATTGATGAATGAATACAAGCAATTCTTGAACCGCATTAGACCCTGCCCTAAAAAATTATTTTAAAAATTAGACCTCTTTATAAAAGATGCATGAATAATAAAATATCATTAACTCAAAATCAACAAGATTGGAAAATGACTTTTAAGCTATTGAATAGATTTCTTGTTTCTTCATTCTCTATGTACTCTTTTGATTAATATGTAAAGTAGTTTATAATATTGAATTTCTTATCTCATGTCTGCTTTTTGTAAAAAATTATCAATTAAAGTGGAGTGTTTCTTCAAACAACAAGAGAATAATGATGTATAAATAAGAATCAGTCCCAAGGAAGAGATCGAATAAATTGAATTGGGAAGTATTATCACTCCAAGAACCCCTAACATATATACATTATTATTGTTAACAATTATAAAAGCAAGCAAATATAGACTAAATCTGCAGATAAAGCAATAAAGCTATCAGAGATAAATTGATGACAAACTTAAGTAATCAAATTTAGCTTTAACGGTGTAATGATTGGAACCATTACATTTTATGAATTCACAATTTGAATATAAATTAATATAACAAGTCAACGGAAAAAAATTAAAATGAAAAACTAAGGGAGTACAAAACTGCCGGGAGGCTTTCGAACAAGAAATGGGATACTAATATATGATGACGTGTGATAATATTGTCACAACTTGTGAATGACCTAAGGCCATCACATGAATACCAAACTTTAGCAACAAGAAATTCTTTTAAATAAATATATTTTTCAATAATCTCAAATATTTAAAAAGATTTGAGTCAAGAGGTAAGACTTATTTGATTTGTATGATCAAAATTCAATAGATTTGATCTCTTTTGAACTATAAACTAAACTAAGATCGATAAAATTTAACTTATGTAATAACTGATGACTTCTAACATTTATATGAACCTATTGTTGTTATTATAAGTTAGACATTTTACAAATTACATTTGACCTCCATATTTTCTTGTTAAATACGATTTTGTGCCAATAGATTATGCACATCCTGGTTATTTATGAGACCTCTACTTGGCTAATATTTCATAGGGGCAGTCCGTTCCACTTTTCATTTAGGTGAATTCACCAAGCATATATTGTTTTAACGAAAAAAGGTTCAAACTATCCTTGAACTATTCGAAATAAAGCAAAAATACATTGTACTTGTTTTTGGATCCAAACGACCATTCTATTTATTTGTTGGCTCTCAAATACCCTTCACTAAAACAGAGAGCCGCCAAGCATGTCTTCTGAAAACAAAATTACCATGTGGTTAGTCCACATCAGCATCCACAATGAATGATATCCAATTTAATACCCACCAATTCGTCCCATTTAAAATTTGCCTTGTGTGAATCCCAAATTTTCTTAGATTTCATTTTGTGCATCGAGTGTATTGAGGTTGTTTCAGGTTTTAGGTGGAAAAATTTATATGTGAGGAGTGTTCATGGTGATAATTATTGAAAATCAAGGATCAAAAGGAGTTCAGAAATATTTTGTATTCAGTGTTTACAATTGATACAACTAGATACAATATATATATAAAGATTCATAAATACTAAATACAAGCATGATTCTAGCACAATATCATATCATAACACATTTTCATAATATCAAGGGTGTGATTCTGCATAATTAAAGAAAAATATTTTATTTATCTTTTAGAATTATATTAGATATTATATTTGGTATGGTTAACATTGATGTCGCCCAAACTACACCTCCTTTTTGAAGGTTTAAGCAGTCGTTGTCAAGATATATAACCTAACCAAGGTTAGGGTCAAATCCCACAGGGAATATGATCTAGACCTGGAATAACTGCAAGTGAGTTGAATGAATTAACCTACTTATCTCCCGAAGGGAGGGGGTTAATTGCAAGAAAATAAAACTAAACTATAAGCAAGAGTTGCGAAACCAGTGACAGAAGTAACTAGGATATTGTGTTTTCCATAAATTCCTAACTTAGTATTACCAGATAATCATATTCATTTCTAATGTGTAGCATGCAGAATGGTAAGTTAAGTTTATCAAACTCTTTGATCCAAGCAAAAGATAAATTTCACTAACTGATTTAATCTATCCCCGTAATGTGGCATTACTAAGCCTTAGATTTTGTTCCAGTACAACCCCCTTGATCCAGTTCAGTTGATATACGAGAGTGATCACATCGAATTCTGTTAATTAATTTCTTTTCCAATTAATGACTATCTTGATCCAGTCAGTAAGAATTAGGAAGATTTCTAACGTTGGACTCCGTTAAAAAGCATTTAAAACGAAGAGAATTAATTAATACATTCATGCACACTTTTCAAGAATTATGAATTATCTGATTTTACCTTGTTAGTTCTTAATGGTACCTACAACCCTAGTTGTGGATTTAGCTATGCATAGTCATTCTAGATGAAAGAATCATGTTATAGAATAGCATAATTGAACACTTACAATGGCAAAATTAAGATCAAGAGATCCAAAATTCTCTACAAGAAATCACAAAGTAGCATTATTTTTAATGTGAAAATCACAAATTATGAAGTCACAAAAGTGTTTTTCAGTTCTCTCATGCGTCTTTCGTGCATCTCTCTATTTAAAAGAGCTAAAAAAAACTTATTTATAATAATTAAAATATAAATCCAAAATGCAATAGGATAATTGTATACGACAACTTCTATGGACTGGGTTATGGGCTATGTAAAATTCACCATCCATAGCTGGGCTTTGTACTCTGTATTATTCAAAAGTTGGATTTCCATCTACGAGACCTTTCCACGTGCTGTATTCAGACTTATGGCCTATATCAAGTTTCATCTAACAACTCTCCAAAAACTTTTCAAACTCAGATCCTCAAGGCGCAAAACCAATTCACGACTCGTACAAACTTCTACGACTCATCTGATAGTTCATGGATGCAACTTATGAAACTAGGACCTTCATTAGATCTCACCATGAAACCTCTCTATGGCTCATGAAAATATCTATGGCCCTAAAACTGCCTCATAAGTCCTTAAAAACTTCATTTCTATAGACTTTTACCTAAAATCATGTCAAATCCTATAATCCTGCAAAATAAACATAAAAACACATCAAACCTACTAACATCACTTTGAGAACATACAAAATTTACAGTTTTAAACATCAATAGTGTTGTATTTTGATAGCACATCAACACCCTCAACTAGAAATTGTTGCTTGTCCTCAAGTGCGGACTCCATCTACATAAGCAGTATAGCAACACATAGACCTCAATCTAATGACATACATTATCTCGATCAATGCACATCAGATAGTTATCAAACAAACCAATACAGATCAATATATGTGACGGTGCAACTATGACAAACAAGTTAACCACAGATAAGCAACTATCACTAAAATAGCCTAGAATCAATAGTGTAATGCAAGTGCCCTCACAAAAAGAAATCTTATATCCCACTTATGATAGTATTTTCTGATTTGAAGCTTGGGACTAAACAAAATCACTCACACTGACAATATATATTTAAACATTATGCTCAATAACATATAATTTTCCCTATACTCACAACTATGACCTTTGACTACTTGGAATAGGGTCACCATAGGACTTTTATGGCTTGTAACATAGTCTTAGGTGGATCTGGTATGATGTTTTAGGAACATAGTGACTAATGACCCTCCTCGACACTGTGTTATTCTACATGTTTACCTTACTAACACTATTATTCTCCAACTTATTCTTCGCTTCTCTTATTCAAACTTTTCTGGGTGCCTTACTCACATTTTTAACTCATTGCCTTTTATTTTTCACACTCTTTTTCTTTTTAGCTCATTATTTAGGAATATATTAATTTTTCCTTGTGCCTATAACTCCTTTCACCCTTTTTCCTGTATCACTAGCTTCTACCCCATTTAGTGTGATTTCCCTCATACTAGCCACCCTCAACTTAGGCTTTTGGCTTGAGTTGAGGTGCACGATCTCCATCTTATGAACCAGGACCACTTTTCGTATAACACCCTTAACTTAAGCTTTTTGGCTCAACCAAGGTACACAACATTCAAGAAAGGAATAGGGCCAAAGTCAAGAGTTGACATTCAACAAAGCTCAACTACTTAGATGTTTACAAAGAAATTCATGCGAAGCTCAAACATCAGGATCAAGGGATACATCAAGCATTTGGTAGGTCATCTAGGCTAAGTGGACTAATATGAACAATGGCCTAAGATTATTTATTAACCAACTAACCTAAAGTCTAAGTTAGAGTAACATGACAAGTTCTGAATTGAAGCACAATATAAGAACTAAGCAAAGAAGTTCACACACACTTGACACTGACTACATAGTCAACATAGACTCTCTATCATGCTTTTTGTCAAAATTAAGCCTCACTTATCAAAACAAGCACTATCAATCATTGATTTCATATGGTTGCTATCAAAACTGCTTAACAAAAATTTGATGGGTCTCTTTTTTTCACAAAACTAACAAATGCCATAGACTTTAGCATAACATGGTACTAATACTACTTGCACATCCTAAACATGTCAATTCAACCGAAAAATAAATGTCCTTAGGGAAAGAACACAGGCAAGATAATCCCTTATACTCAAAATTTGAGATAATTATAAGCCATGGTTAATCAGACTTCACTAAGGCCTATAATTACCCACACCCCATCGAAAAAAGTTTGCATTGTCCTCAATGCAACAAAATATGACTAAATCAAGGCATAGGGGCCAAAAAGAACGTACTTGAGCACTTAAGCACCAGTCTCTGGCTGTGACTGACCACCCTTAACCTGCTTGGTGCTCCCCTCAGTTGTGGCTGCATGTCCGGAAGGTCTAGCACACCTCATCCTCTATAACTCCTATGGCTATCATGCCTCCTTATCTGCCATGGAGTAATGTCTTGCAATCTTAAATTACTTTATCTCCATCAACTCCGCCTTTCACCTCACAACCGCTGGATCATCACTCTCTAGGCGAGGCCTCTTCTCAAGGGGAAAAAGTGATTTATCCTCAAGGACAAACAGATCAATAATTGGTGCACTGTTGTCAGACAAAGGAAGCACAAGAGGTGTTCATGCTGCTGCCCTCATCTTAGAAATGAAGCTATTGGATCTCTGCTTGGATGGATATCAAGTCAGCAGGCTGGGCTATACTAAGGGTTTGCTCTACTCTCCTTTCAAATGCATCTATATGGTTGTGTACTAGTGTAATCCGTTCTGTAAGTGTAGCCATAAAGTGTGACTTTACTCGATCCTCAGCCTCTGAAATGGCCTGGCGATCCCGAGGCCTAATCTGCTATAGCAATTGAGTCAACTAGGACTCAATGTGTGCCTATCTCTGTACTAGGTTGTGAATAGATACCGCTGACATATATACCTCATCGATAGGTGAAGGATTTGTGGGTACAGCCTCTAGTGCAACAATAGTAGTAGTAGTGGGCCCTCCCTCTATATTAGCCTCGATATATGGGGGGCCCTCAAAGGTGGGAGAAGCAGTGGTGGATGAAGATGGAAGGTGATGTGAATCTTTTGGCCAGGTAACGACCCCAAAAAGTGCCCGAAAATGTGCCTTGGAAGTGCATGGAATAGTAATTTCCATATATCTCAAAATCCATATGCGATATCAAAAATCTGACTTCATATTCTTATTCAAGGGATCATTTTGAGAGGAAGATGGGTCTAACCCCGATTTAAGAGCGAACGATTAGCAATTTTGATTTTCCAAAAAATAAATTCCAAAGAGCTTTTTGTGCCCCTGGCGCGACGCGCCAAGGGCGCACACTAGTGCATTTTTTTGTTCAGTTTTGACTTTAGTCCAAGATTTTTATGTCTTGGGCCTAAGTGTTGTCAAACATGAAAAAATATATAGTTAGCAATTTTTTACCCTCATATCATTCTAAACATTCCCCAGTATTCATTCAAACAGTTTGCAAAATATTTTACTCCTAAACTAAAGTCTCAAAACCCTTTCCGGATCTAAGGATTTCCTCTCAAGCTTCAAGTCTCCATCTCCAATCATCATCAAGTTCATCCCCAAAGCTAAGGTATGTGAATTTTTTCATGGGTTCCTTTCACCCATGATACCTAAGCTCCCTTTACACAAAATTGCATGATTTAGAGTTGATTTATTCATGAGTCTTATTTATTATGAAATTCACTGCACATTATGTTGGGGTTTATGAAATTATGACTGTTATACTATGTCTGGAGCTATGAATCTAAGGTCTATTGTGAGAAATGACAAAGAGTCTTGACATATATTGTTTGAGGGTGTTACCAAGTATCTATTGATGGCTTTTCACTGATTTTTCTAGCATGATTTCACTCTTGAATTTCATGGTTTTACACTAGCATTACACACCCTCTAATTATTTGATAAAATGTCTGGATATGTATTCTTGAGGAATTGAAGGTCCAATGTATGTCTTAAGAGTTGAATGACTATATGATGATGAAATGATGATCAAATTAAGATGGAATGATGATGAAAAGGAATGTTTGTGTATGATGATGAAAGGAGTATGTGTGTGTGTGTGTGTATATATATATATATATATATATATATATTATCTCGATATAGTGTTAGGGATGACCAAGCCTAGCTCGGGGGGTTGTAGGCCTGGGTAACCTTGTTGGGGGTTGCTATCCATCAACCTTGATGGGGGTTTGTACTCCATCAACCACAGTGGGAGGTTTGTACACCATCAATCTCATGAAGGGATTTGTACTTCATACACCTATCCAAGGGTGTGGTAGGCCTTGGTTTGCAGCATAATGGTCACTCCTCACACTCGTAGTATGTGCTGTATAAGCATGGTTTTACTTCAAGCATCATTCATACATTTCATATTGTTAGTACGTTATTCATTGCTTATGATTATGCATTTTGCTTATTATACCTATCTATTGTTGCATTGCATCCAACATACTTAGTACTTTCAAATGTACTAATGCATACTCTATGCTTACATGATGTCACCATGTAGAAACCGATGCACTGCTTGATCATCCTCCACCTCCATGTAGCTAGTACGACTTCTATCAAGTTTATTGGTGAATCCTCCATTACAGGGATGATACTTATGATCTCTTGCTATGTATTAAGACTTTCTCTCCTTAACTTATGTATTAAGGATGAGGGTGAGCCCGATTACTTTGTCTTGGTCCTCACTCTTATCTATGTAGTAGATGTGTTGTTGGACATGTTATGTATCTATTCTATGAGCTTTAACTCTATTAACTCTTGTTGTTTATGATATGAAAGTGGTCCCTTATCCACGATTGTCCTAATTTACTATTTCTTGTTGTATTCTATTTTTCGCGACCAAGGATATTTAATGATACCTATGAGGCTTGTTTTGGCTTCCTTCGAGTTCCCCATTTGCTGGTTACGTCTAGGCCCTAGGCTTGGATCGTGAAAAAAGTGGTATCAGAGCACTAGGTTGTTAGATTCTTGGAGTCCAACACACCGCGTTGATTAGAGTCTTATTCATAGTTGTGTTATGCACCTCAACTATGAATAGGAGGCTATGAGACATTTTAGGAAATGTTTCCCTTCTTCAAGTTCTAAGTCATGCTATAGAGTTGAAGTAAGCTTTTCCCTTAAGGGTTCTTTGCTATGCTAGAGCATGTCTAATACAAGGGGAAGATAGGCTCGCATGACCGAGGAGCAACCGGCCAATGGAGAGCTTAGGGATGCTCTCACCTTGCTTGCACAAGTAGTGATTAATCAAGCCAACCAAGGGGCCCAAGCCTCTCATGCTCCTACCGGCCTCTCAGGTGAGATACTTTATGAGAATTAATCCCCCGGAATTCCATGGGTCAAGGGTGAGTGAGGACCCTCATGAGTTCATTGATGAGGTATACAAAATTTTGTCCATCATGGGTGTAAGGCCGGAGGATAAGGCGGAGTTGGCGGCCAACCAACTCAAAGGGATAGCACAAATATGGTACAACAAATCGAAGGAGGAAAAGGGAGTCAATTATGTGGTACCTTGGGAGGAGTTCAAGGTGATCTCCTTAATCATTTCTTCCCTACTGAACTTAGGGAAGCTAAGTTGGTGAAGAATTTTGAGACAAGGGTTTATGAGTGTGAGGGAGTATGCCCTCAAGTTTACCCAACTCTTTAAGTATGCTTTGCATTTGGTAGCCGACTCAAGATATAGGATGAACAAATTTGTGATGGGTGTTTCTGACTTGGTTAGTTTATAATGCTAGTCATCCATGTTGATTAATGACATAGACTTGTAATGTTTGATGACCTATGCCAAATAAATGGAAGAGGAGAAATTGAGGGAGAGAATAGGGCATAAGGCTATGGAATGCCCTCGAAACCGCAACAAGGGCATGGAGGTCCTTCTACAAGGTGCTAATCTAGTCCCATTAGGGAGAAGTGGCTGACAAGATAATGCCCCAAGGCACAACTAGTTCTATGCTTTGCATGGTAGGCAAAGGGTTGATGAAGTCCCTGATGTTTATCGGTGTGTTGAAAATCTTTGACTTTGATGTGTATGCATTGATTAATCTGGGTGCCACTCTTTCTTTTGTTACCCCTTCGTTGCCAAAAAGTTCCATCTTGACCCTGATTTGTTGCATGAGTCATATGAGGTGTCTACTCCGGTTGGTGCATCTATTATTGTTGTTGGTGCATCTATTATTGCTAGAAAGGTTTATAGAAGTTGTCCTATTTGCATCTTGCATAAAATATTGCCTTGTGATCTGGTTGAGTTAGACATGGTTAATTTTGATATTATTCTTGGGATGGATTGGTTGCATACATACTATGCTTCTATTTATTATAAAACCCACAGGTTCAAATTCAAATTTTGAAATGAATCCATCCTAGAGTGGGAGAGTCAAAATGTGGTGGTCAAGGATAGATTCATATCTTACATTATAGCCTGTAAGTTGATCTCTAAGGGGTGTCTTTACCATCTTGTGAGGGTTAGAGATATGAAGTCTAAAGTCCTTCCCAAAGAGTTGGTTACCGTAAATGAGTTTCTTGATATCTTCCTAAATAACCTTATCGGTGTTCCTCCCAAAAGGGAAATAAACTTTGGCATAGATCTCCTCCCCGCTACTCAACCCATTTCTATTCTCCCTTACTGTATGGCCCCGACGGAGTTGAAGGAGTTGAAGGAACAATTGAGGGACTTGTTGGAGAAGAGATTTATTAGACCTAGCCAATCACCTTAGGGTGCACCAGTGTTGTTTGTGAGAAAGAAGGATTGGACCCAGAGGATGTGTATTGACTACCGACAACTTAATAGGGTCACCATCAATAATAGGTATCCTCTTCCAAGGATTGATAATTTGTTTAACCAATTGCAAGGGGCTAGCTATTTCTCTAAGATTGATTTTTGGTCTGGGTATCATCAAATGAAAATGAGGGAGTGTGATACTCCTAAGACAACCTTTTGAACTAGGTATGGGCATTATGAATTTATGGTGATGTCTTTTGGGTTGACCAATACATCGACCATCTTTATGGACCTAATGAAGAGGGTCTTTAAACCCTACCTCGATTCTTTTGTTGCGGTCATCATTGATGACATTTTGATCTATTCTCATGGTGAGGAGGAGCATAGGGATCATTTGAGGGTTGTGTTGCAAAGATTGGGGGAGAAAAATTTTTATGCTAAGTATGAAAAGTGTGAATTTTGTTTGAGGGAGGTTGGCTTCCTAGGACATATGGAATCAGGGGATGGTATTGAGGTGGATCCTAATAACACCGATGTGATTAGAAATTGGCCTAAACCATTAACCCCGTCGGACATTAGGAGCTTCTTGGGCTTAGCGGGCTATTACCGGAGGTTTGTGAATGAGTTCTCTTCTATTGCTTCTCCTATGACAAAATTGACTCAAAAGAAGGCTAAGTTTGTGTGGTCTGATTAATGTGAAAGGAGTTTCCACATATTGAAAGATAAGCTTGTGTCCACTCCTATATTGTCACTACCAGATGGGCTTGAGGGAGTTGTTGTGTATTATAATGCTTTCCAGGTCGGTTTGGGTTTTGTGTTGATGCAAAATGGTAAAGTCATAGCCTATGTATTTGGACAATTCAAAGTGCTTGAAAAGAACTACCCTACCCATGATCTTGAGTTAGCCATCGTTGTGGATGCAATAAAGATTTGGCATCATTACTTGTATGGGGTGTATGTTGATGTGTTCACCGATCATAAGAGCCTCCAATAAATCTTCACTCAAAAGGATCTCAATTTGAGGCAAAGAAGATGGTTAGAACTTATTAAGGACTATAATATGAGTGTGCATTATCATCCAAGTAAGGAAACTGTGGTGGCGGATGCTTTGAGTAGGATGTTTATGGGTAGCCTATCACACATTGATGGTTGTGATAAGGAAATGGCTAAGGAGGTGTATCGATTGGCTAGGCTGGGATTAGGTTAGTAATAGTGGTATGATTGTTGTTCATAGTTCTAAATCTTTTTTGGTTGATGAGGTGATAGCAAAACAAGATCTTGATCCCTCCTTGTTAGAACTGAAGGCCTTGGTGAAAGAGGAAAAAGTTGAGGTTTTCTCCCAAGGGGGAGATGGTGCCCTTAGGCACTAAGGTAGGTTGTCTATGCCTAGTGTTGATGGCTTAAGGAAGAGGGTTCTTTATGTGGCTAATAATAGCTATCATTCTAGCATTAGTATGGCTCCTTTTGATACTCTACATAGTAGACATTGTATGTCCCCAGTTGGGTGGTTTGAAGCAGGAGAAATGGATTTGTTGGGTCTGAATATGATTATGGAAGGCATGGAGAAGGTGAGGTTGACTGGGGAAAGGATGAAACAACCCAAAGTCATCAAAAGTCCTATGTCTATGAGAGTAGAGGGGATCTTGAATTTAAAGTTGGTGATTGGGGCTATTTGATGGTTTCACTCATAAAAGGTGTGGTCATCTTGGTGAAGAGGGAATCGATTTTACGGTTTGTGATTCCCTATAGAATGTTGAGAAGGATTGATGAGATTTCATACGAATGTGAGATTGCCTTTGGATATGGATATGGTTTATCCGGTTCTTCATGCTCCTAGCTTGAGGAGATGCGTTGGTGATTCAAGTGTTATAGGACTTTTTGAGGATTGTGGACATTGTGGAGGATGAGTTGAACTATGAGAAGTTCCGATGGAGAGGTTAGGTGAATTCAAGTGAAGATTGATTGATAAGGGTATGGTGTTCGTTAAGACCTTTTATTTTTAGAGTCGTGAATTTGGAAGTGTAATTCGAGGAGTCGGAGCGAGCATAGAAGGAAATATCCATACTTCTTTCATTCTATTCGAGCTTATGATAACAAATTTGGTCCTTTTTATTATTTAAAGTCCTAAGTCTCAGCCCTTATGTCATTGCATACATTCATGTTTAAATTGACAAGTTCATGATGATTTTATACTTATGTTGAGCTTTTTGAAATGATGTTTAAGTGCATTATTGCTTCTTTATATGGGCTGAAATTGTCATGTTTATGTCTCTCATATACATTTCTTTGACATTCAAGGACGAATGTTCCCAAGGGGGAGATATTGTAATGACCCCAAAAAGTGCCCGAAAATATGCTTGGAAGTGTCCAGAATCATAATTTTCATATATCTCAAAATCCAGGCATGATATCGAAAATCTGACTTCATATTCATGTTCGGGGGATCAATTTAAGTGAAGATAGGTCTAATCCCGATTTAAGAGCGAACGATTAGCAGCTTTGATTTTCTAAAAAATGAATTCCAGAGAGGTTTTTGCGCCCCTGGCACAACGCACCAAGGGCGCGCGCTAGTGTATTTTTTTGTTCAGTTTTGACTTCGGACCAAGACTTTTAAGTCTTGGGCCTAAGTATTTCCAAACATGAAGATATCTATACTTAGCCATTTTCACCCTCATATCATTTTAAACATTTCCTAATGCTCATTCTAACACTTAGCCAAATATTTTACTCGTAAACTCAAGTCTCAAAACCTTCTCCGGATCTATGGATTTCCTCTCAAGCTTCAAATCTCCATCTCCAATCATCATCAAGTTCATCCCCAAAGCTAAGGTATGTGGGTTTCTTTCATGGGTTCTTTTTACCCATGATACCCAAGCTCTCTTTATTCAAAATTGCATGATTTAGAGTTAATTTATTCATGGTTCTTATTTATTATAAAATTCATTGCACACTATGTTGGGGTTTATGAAATTATGACTATTATACTATGTTTGGAGCTATGAATCTGAGGTTTATCGTGAGAAATGATGAAAGGTCTTGATGTATATTGTTTGAGGGTGTTACCAAGTATCTATTTATGACTTTACACTAATTTTTCTAGCATGATTTCACTCTTGAATTGCATGGTTTTACACTAGCATTACATACCCTCTAAGTGTTTGATAAAATTTTCGGATATGTATTCTTGAAGACTTGAAGGTCCAATGTATGTCAAGGTCCAATGTATGTCTTATGAGTTGAATGACTATATGATGACGAAATGATGATGAAAAGGAATTTTTGTGTATGTTGATGAAAGAAGTGTATATATATGATATTATCTCTAAATAGTGTTGGGGATGACCAAGCCTAGTTCATGGGTTTGTAGGCCCGGGTAACCTATCGAGGGGTTAGTATCTTGGTCACCTAGCTCGGGGGGTGGTAAGTCCTGTAACCTTGTTGGGGGTTGGTACCCATCAACCTTGATAGGGGTTTGTACTCTATCAACCTTGATGGGGGGTTTGTACTCCATCAACCTTGGTAGGGGCTTGTATTCCATCAACCTCATAAAGAGGTTCGTACCTCATGCGCCTATCCAAGGGGGTGGTAGGCCTTGGCTTGCACTATAATGGTTACTCCTTACACTGGTAGTATGTTCTATATAAGCATGGTTTCATTTCAAGTATCATTCATACATGTCACATTGTTAGTATGTCATTCTTTGCTTATGATTATACATTTTACTTATGATGCCTATCTATTATTGCATTGCATCCTACATACTTAGTATATTCAAATGTACTAACGCATACTCTATGCCTACACGATGTCACCATGTAGGAACTGGTGTACCGCTTGATCGTCCTGCTCCTCCACGTGGTTAGTACGACTTCTATCAAGTTTGGTGGTGACTCCTCCATTTCGGGAATGTTATTTATGATCTTTTGCTATGTATTAACACTTTCTCTCCTTGACTTATTTATTGACTATGAGGGTGAGCCAGTTGCTTTGTCTTGTCCCTCACTCTTATCTATGTTGCAGAGGTATTGTTGGACATGTTATGTATCTATGCTATGAACTTTAACTCTATTGGTTCTTTTTGTTTATGATATGAAAGTGTTCCCTTAGCCCCGGTTGTCCCAATTTACTATTTCATGTTGTATTCTATTGTTTTCGCGACTAAGGATGTGTAATGATACGCTACGAGGACTAGTTAGGGTTCATTTGGGTTCCCCATTCGCCAGTCATGTCTAGGACCTAGGGTTGGGTCATGATAGGCCCTCCGATGTGCACCACAACCTTCATTATGTTGGCGTTCAGTGTCCTTTGAACCTCTATCAAGGTGTATCTAGATGGTGAAAAATCTCCACCCCTGCAATTATGCACAATTGATATATCAAGCACGGGAAGGGGATGGAGGTAAACCTCTTTAAGGACACCTCGTGAATCTAGTCTGCTATCAGGTAGGCCCAATCAGTGTCATAACTAGCCAAGATATTGTCAACCAATAAGACATGATCCAGTGTCAAAGTGTTATTTGCATGTGTTGGTCGGATCTGTGATCTAACAACAGCCTACCAAAATTTATCGATGAAATTGAAGGATGCCTTCACTATCAATGCCAATGATGTAGAAAACCACTCGGGATACTGACCCTTCTTTGCAATATGATTGGCGAACCATCTCATTAGTGCGGCCTTGTAGGCTGGATCTCTTATCAATACCTTGTCTCAAGACTTCCCTAATCTATGGTAGCACTAAGTAGTGGTCCTGAGGGTCTGATAATCGAGAAAAAATAATGTAGGATGGTGGAATCAGATTGATTAATCGAAGCGCTCCTCACCCTCATATGTGTCAGATGAAGCTAAGAAAGAGGTCTCTTCCTCTTAGGGGTTGATTCCATAATGGTGGCGGTGTACGAGCATAGAACTCTCTAACTATCACCGGGTATTACTTCCCCAATGGAGCTGCTAGCAACCCGAGAGGTGATGATCCAGGGATCCTCAAATATAGTACGAGCCTGTCGGCCCCACTCATCATGCTAGAGGTCATCTCTGTAATTTGTTAGATACTCGACATACACAACTGCTTAGACAATGCATATGGAGGTGAGTATGGTGCTAGGGGTGCTGGAGAAGACTTTGAATCAGATACCTTTCTAGATCCAAAGTAGGGTCCCTCTCTAGAAGAAGTCATCTGAATGGAGCTGCTATTCCTGCCCCCTCCCTCGTCAAACTGGAGAGCGCAGACCACTATGGCCCAAGTCTGAGGGTGCCTTGTCTATCTGGAAGCCGCTTTTTTCTATGTTTCTAGGTGCCCAGATTTGACTTGACACCTAGGTCCTCAATGAACTCACTGGCCTCAGGAGTAGCTTAGGTGTCTGAGGACTCATCTCTCAATCGCGACTGCATGGCTTGGATATCACTTTTTTTGGGTTTGGGGGCCATCATACCAGAAATTCAGATATGTAACACACTAATTATCCTCTTGAGTACAGGAAAGAAAATCAAAGAGTTGAAAGAAAAAATGGCAAAAGAACCTACAAAGGCTCGTCTATGAGTTGTAGGAAAAACTACGGGCCGTAGAAGCCTTCGTAGGTGGTAGGGTACAGTAAAACAAGTTACTAAAACTGCAACTACAAGACCAGATACGACTCATAGAATAAACTATGAGCCGTAGACTTAGTCGTAGGTATGGTTCCAGAATTAACATTTATAGGCACTGAACCTATGAAACTAGGTTACGAGTTATAGTCTAAACTACAGCCTGTAAATGGTTTCGTTTGGTGGAATAAGTTGCTAGACTTACTCACGAGGGGCAAGCAGATTAATCCATGGGCTGTAAAAGACCCTTATACTGTAAAAAAATATAGCAGCTTGGGTTTTCTAAGTCCATCAAATGCGTTACATTATAAACTCAACAACAAGACAAAGCAATTATACTCAGTATCGAAGTATCAATTTATGAACTCAGACAATTCCACCAAGTTACCTAACAACCCACATATGTGAATTCTAAACTACCCCATCAAATGTCAATTTGCGCATTCACATAACATTTCAACCACCATTGGACAGTGAAAATTCATGCTATCATTCAAACACGTGCAGTCACATGCCATTTTCAAACAAATAACTCAATTTACTCTGATGACATAAGACTAGTGATTTCAAGTAATGACATACAAACACTTCATGGACAATTTCATTAAACATATTAAACACATTATTCGGCATATACATAGTTCAAATCAAAGGCGACTACTCAATTAGTTTAAACCAAGTATTTATTTCACATAATTGGGCAACACCTATTACTAGGACATAAACCTTAGAATACTATTCCCTATAATAAACCAACCTAATGATACATATTCTAGTGATATATAAAAATTAGATCCAAAGCATATCAAATTTGGTTAAAAAAGTTAAGAAATTGAAGGAGGAAACTAAGAGTAGGTGGCTAAAGAGTAGTAGGAAATTTGTTGGAAAGTATGGCAGTGGTTGGATACTTCGGGGGAGGGGGGGGGAGAAGGTCTTTGGGTAATTTGGGAAATTTAGGCAAGAATGATTTTAAACATCTTTTGTACCATTGATCGGGTCAGGTAAAAATTGGGTTCAGGCCCTACGAAACTCCAACTACAGGTCATAGAAGATTCTACGATCCATAGAACATAGGTCGTAGTATGCCTGAATCCTAATTTGGGACATTGGATTCATCCATCACGAGTTGTACATGGACATATGACTCATAGATTGGGTTGTAGAAGCCCCCAATACTTGGACATTTTTAGAAATCTCAGTCGGGGTCCACGAGTCCCATTCACGACCCATACTTTTATCTATGGGGTGTAAAGTTGGCTTGTAGACTAGAGTACACAAAACATTGCTTACCAGAATAGTTCTATGAGTTAGTGTACGAGACGTGATGTGAACCACGAGTCATAAAACTGGTACTAGAATCTCTTTTTCTTATCAACCCTGGTTGGCTAACTTAGCCATGGTCGTGCATATCCTCATAGAATGAATTATTATATCACCAATCCTTAAGTCCAAAAATTACAACCAAAATGATAAAATTATACTACCTACAAGTGCAAAAAGCTACAAATAAAACAAAAACATTGTTGTTACATCAGATGTCTTGGGTTACCTCATAAGTAGCAAATGATTTATTATCGCGGCATGACTTAGATAACTTGGTTACTTAGACTTCACCAAGTGCCCAAATTTCCATATTCAAATCATCGGGCCTCCTCATAGACTGACAAATTTTGAAAATAACTTCTTCATTACTCAATTGGAACTTGAGTTGGCTTGATTCCATATCCACCAGTGCTCACCCAGTAGCTAGGAAGGGCCTTCCCAAGATGATTAGGACTTCAGAGTCAACTTTACAATCAAGGATCTTAAAGTCTGCGGTGAATATAAATTTTTCCACTTTGACAAGGATGCCATATAATATCCCTACAAGCTTCTTCATCATTAAGTGAGTTATCAGGAACCACATATTTTTTTGACTAGGGGCTCCCAAGCCTAATTTTTTGAACACTGCAAGATGCATTAAATTGATGCTAGTGCCTAGATCACCTAATGCCTTCGCAAATTCAACATCTCCAATTGTACAGGGTATGGTGAATTGAGGCGCTATGAAAATACAATAACATTTTTGATGCTTTAAACTTGAAATTTTGTGTGTTATCAATGCGATGCTAGTAGGTTTGATGTGTTTTTATGTTTGTTTTGCAGGATTACAAGGTTGGCTTTATTTTTGGGCAAAGTGTGTAGAAGTTGCTGAAAGTGATGATCCACGAGACCCTTTACAAGTTGTAGAGTATTCTATGAGCTGTAAAGGGGGCCTTGTTTGCAATTCCAGTGAAGGTGTATTTTTAAAATTGAGTCTACGAACATGCAGATAAGTCATAGACTTGGTATCGTACCCTGAGGAACAAAAGGTGAGGACTTGCTGAAATTCTATTAGACAAAATCCCTTACGGGCCGTAGAATCTTATACGGCTCATAAAGGGCTATCATAGAAGACAGTTCCATTATTAAAGCAACAGTTCACAAAAGCTCGATCATGAGCCGTAAACTGTTATATGGCCCATAGAGTACCTCATAGAGCTTGCCTACCCAGTTATCCTAATTCATTTTATTTTTGTATTTTTAAACACTATAAATAGGGTTTTAAGGTCATTTTTCATAGAGAAAGAAGAGGGAACAATAAAGAAACATTAGAGAGCTTGAGAAACACTTGTAAAACTGTATTTTCATCTTCTAATTTCAATCTTGTGATTCTCATTGAAGAGTCGGATTTCTTGTGCTTAATACTCTTGTTTTAGTGCTCAATTATGTTATTCAAATTCATAATTCTTACATTTACACTGGTCATGAGTAGCTAAATCCACAACTAGGGTTGTGCGAACCATGATGAACTAAAAAGGTAAAATCAGATAATTCATAATTCTTGAAAAGTGTGCATGCATGTATTAATTAATTCTCTTCGGAATAAATGCTTTCTAATGGTGGCCAACATTAGATGCCACCTTGTGTTACTGATTGGACCAAGACAGTAATGGATAGTTTAAAGAGATTAATTAACAGGATTCAACTAATATTTCTTGTCTAATCAATCGAACTGAGCCAAGGGGAGGTTTTACTGGGAGAACAAGTAAGGGTTAGTAATGTCACACTATGGAGATGGAACAAATCATGTAATGAAATTCGCCTCATGCCTGGGCCAGAGGATCTAGTGAACTTAACTTACTGTTCTACATGCTACACACTAGAAAATTATTAATTGGTAATACTAAGTTAGGGAATCATATGGAACAAAATATTCTAGTTCCTCTTCATTCTGGTTTAACATTTGTCTTAGGTTAGAATTTATTTTAATAGTTATTATAAACCCCTTCTTTGGGGAGATAAGCTGGTTAATCAACTCGAATTGCAATTGAATTCTTCTAAATATACCATATTCCCAGTGGAATTCAACCATAACCTTGGTTAGGTTACATATCTTGACAATGACCGCTTTAGCCTAAAAAAGGAGGTGTAGCTTGGGTGACATCACGATTTTGGCACTGTTGCCAGAGAATACGGCTAGACTTGCCAAATTCAAGTAATTTGGGAATTAATCCTTATTTCCCTTATTTTACAGTTTTTGTTTGCTTTTAGGGTATAGGTGTAATGTATGCCCAACATGCAAATCGACACATACCCTTGACTCCGTTTGACCTAGAGATCTAGAGAGGACTTAGAAGGATGGCTCAAGATAATGCAAACAATGTGGCAAATGCAAGTTTGAATCAAAATGAGAATGAGAATGCAAATAATGACAACCGATATCCTCTTGAGGTCATTGCTCCATAGCAATATGACTTCAATACCGAAGCTTATTGGTGGATCCAATATCTGCTGAACCCTATGGCTATGGAGGTGACTAGAGCTATTGTGCTAGCACCACTACCTGCTTACATAAAGTTTGAGGTCTCGAGTAGGTTGCTTCAGATACTACAGAACCGTGGGTTGTTCACGCGACTACCATCAGAGGATCCACATAGTCATCTACATAACATTACATTCGTCCACTAGAGTGTGATGGGAGCGCAAAATCTATCTATGTATGTTGAGGGACTTTGTGTTTTCCCATTATCTATGATATGCAATGCAGTGCTATAGCTAGTCGTGCTCCCACAAAGTTCAATCACTAGTTGGGCTGAGTTGCAGAAGGTCTTTTTAGAGAGGTACTTCCCAACATCAAAGAAGCTCAAGTTGAAAGACCAAATCAACAACTTTGAGAAACTTCCTTATGACTCGATTAGTACTACATAGAGCAGTTCACAAAATGCTTAAGGAGTGTCCCAGACCACAAAATTGTTGATGATGCCTTAATGGAGATCTTCTACTATGCCCTAGAGAAAATAGTCAAACCTGTGCTGATACCATTACGGGGGGCATGTTCTTAGATCAACCATGTGCAAGGATCGCCGAAAGGATGCTAAGGCTGGTGAAGACAAATTATACATGGGGGAAAAGGGACAAATCATCTACCAAAAGTTCATACATTGTCAGTATTGGTTTGGAGCAAGCTAATATAACTGAAGAGATTATGCAAGAGCTCGCTCGAATTTATATCGGTATGAAGGTGATGATGAAGAAGAATTAGGAAAAAGTTAATGCAGTTGTTCACTAACCTCCGCAACCACCCATGCATGATGATCCCTACTATGAGGAGAACATTTACTTCATTGTTGATCAGATGGGGGAGGGAGGGGAGGGGTTTCCAAACCAATGCCCAAGGGTCCAATCAGGACTATTGGCGCCAAGGTCAAGGAAACCAAGGTTAAAACTACAATCGAGATAGTGCTTTCAAAGAAAATTATGGAGAGTACAATGATAGGAATACCAAGATAGAGATGTAGATTGGGGCAGTAGAGATGGATATAGAAATGGTCCTTATGTACCACCACACAACTGCGATACCTATGCTAATATTTCCAGAGTTGAGGAGATATTTGACCGCCTGTTGAAGAAAGTTGAGACACAGGATGAGACCATGAGGGAGATGAAATCTAACATCTCTAGTATCAAAAAATTGAGTCTCATTCTGTTACTGTCAAACAGTTTGAGCAACAGTTCAATCAAGTGTCAACTTAACTCAACTAGCGTCATAGAGGTACACTACCTTGCAACACAGTTCAGAGCCCAAAGAATGAAGGGCAGTGCATCACAGTTAATACTCATGGTGGTAAGAGTACCATTATCCTCCCATGCAAGAAGATGAGGTTGATCTGTGAGAGGAGGCAAGTGAGGTGGAGGATGGAGATGAAATGACTCCAAAAGTGCCCGAAAATGTGTCCCAGACGTGCTCAGAAATATAGTTTTCATATATCTCAAAATTCATGCGTATTATTGAAAATCTGACTTCATATTCTTGCTCAGGGATTCATTTTGAGTGGAAAGTGTGTCTAAACACGATTTAAGAGCAAATGATTAGCAATTTCATTTTTCTAAGTGATGATTTCCAGCGAGCTTTTCGCACCCCTGGTGCAACATGCCAAGGGCGTACACTAGTGTTGATTTTTACCATGTTTTGACTTTGGTCCAAAACTTTTAAGTCTTGGGCCTAAGTATCCCCAAACGTGAAAATACCTAAACTTAGCCATTTTCACCCTCATATCATTCTAAACATTCCCCAATACTCATTCAAACACTTATCTAAATATTTTACTCCTAACCTCAACTCTCAAAACCTTTTCTAGATCTTACGAATTGCACTCAAGCTTCAAGTCTCCATCTCCAATCTCCATCAAGTTCATTTCCAAATCTAAGGTATGTGGGTTTGTCTCATGGGTTCCTTTTATTCATAATGCCTAAGCTTTCTTTTACTCAAAATTGCATGATTTAGAGTTGATTTGTTCATGGATTCTTATTCATTATGACATTCACTGCACATTATGCTGGGGTTTATTAAATTGTGACTATTTTATTATATTTGGATCTATGAATATAAGGGTTTTCGTGAGAATTGATGAGGCATTTTGATGTATATCGTTTAAAGGTGTTACCAAGTATCCATTGATGGTTTTACACTAATTTATTTTTTAGCATGATTTCACTCTTGAATTGCATGGTTTTACACTGGCATTACACACCCTCTAAGTGTTTGATAAAATGTCTGGTTAGTGGTTCTTGAGGAATTGAAGGCCCGATGCATGTCTTATGATTTGAATTACGATATATTGATGAAATGATAGTTGAATGATGATGAAAAGGAATGTATGTATATGATGATGAAAGGAGTACGTATGTTTGTATGTATGTATGTATG
>JAOTQR010129471.1:0-15271 GCA_025774065.1 Solanum ossicruentum | reverse complement strand
AGTCTATAGATCATTGAGCTAAGTAAAATAACATGACTCAACAAGAACAAATTGAACAAATTCCTAGACTCGAATTTAAACAATGAAACAAATCATCTAATGATTCAAGACTCTAAACTTGACTGACTCTTTTTATTGCTTTTTGTCTCGATGATTTCCAGTGAATCTTCTTCTACCTTTTAACCAAGTTGTAGTAGAGTTCTTTCCTGGGTCAGACTCCTTGTATTTCACCTTAGCTTTTTAAGAGTTCTTTTTGACTTCAAACTCCTTCTTTACACCAACTCTCTTATTTTCCTGAAATATCTGAACTGGCTTCCTATATTAATGTCATGATCATATCTTTTCCGCATCGTGTGGCATTATCTCTTTGCTTCTCATAGACAGTGCAATGAAGAACCTGATTGATCAACATGTTTCATGATCCAATTTCCATTATCAAAACTCCAATTGACTCAACAGTGTCGTAAGAGAGAGTAGTAGGAGAACAATGGGCTGCAAAAACATGACTAGTGATAGAATTGAGAAAACTATTGTTGCAAAAAAAGTCTTGGAGATGAACAGGTAAGACACCTTTGTTTTGTATTTGAGATCTTCTGGGCTCAACAATAGGAGATACACTAGATGATGATAATGGGGAAGAAATAGTAGACATGGGAATAGGCTCGGAATTTGTATTAGAATCTTTAGGTGGAGTTGATATTGAGATGTCATTAACCTGAAAAAGAGACTAATCACATGAATGTGAAGTGTAGTTTGGAAATATAGATGATGGATGAGAAGGGAGTGAGGCAAAAGGATATTCATGTTCAAAGAAATGAAAATCCCTGGAAACAAAAACTTTTCTACTTTCCAAATCCAAGAGTTCGTAACCCTTCTGAGTATTGGGGTATCCGAAGAAAACACATCTTTTAGACCTAGGCTGAAATTTGTCTCTTCCCTGAGTAAGAGTACCAGCATAACACAAACACCTAAAACATCTTAACATATGATAAGCAGGGGATTTTCTGAACATGAATTCATAAGGTGATTTTCCTTTAAGCACAATAGAGGGCATCCTGTTGATCAGATAGGTTGTTGTTAATATACATTCACCCCAGTAAGAAAGTGGAACTTGAGATTGAAACGTTAAAGCTCTTGCAATCTTGAGTAAATGTTTGTGTTTTGTTTCCACTATCCCATTTTGTTGTGGAGTGGACACACATGGCGTTTGATGAATGATTCCATTAGAATTAAAAAAAAGAGATCCTTCTTCAATTTTCCCTAATTCTGAAGCATTGTCAGATCTAATAACTTTCACCTTAGTATTGAACTGTCTCTCCACTATATTCAGAAATCCTTGCAGAACTGTAAAGGCATTACTCTAACTACTTAGCAAGAAAGTCTAAGTGCCTCAGCTAAAATCATCAACAATAGTGAGAAAATATCGATGATGATCATGAGTAGGAACTTTATAAGGTCCCCAAGTATCAACATGAATGAGATCAAACACATGACTAGAAGAGATTTGACTGATAGGAAAAGGTAGCCTCGCTTATCTAGCTTTTGGACACAAATCACAAACTCAATCATAAGAATTAGGAAAGGAAATGAAACTGACATTTTTCATTGAAGAATAAGGCAAATGCCCCAATCTAATATGCCATAACTTAACATTAGAAGTTGCACTTGTACATGCTGGATAAGAAGTAAGACCAGGAACTTCAACTGGAAAAGGACAAGAAGCAAGTAACATTAGAGTTCTCTTGTGGAAAAACTGAAATATCCTTGGTGAAAATTAAACTAGACTTCTGGGTAACAGGTTTCAGCAAGTAGAGTCCTCCATTGACTTCACCAAAAACTTGACACCTCCTCAGTGAAGAGTCCTGCACCAGACACTTATTTGGTGTGAAGAAGAGTCTACATTGGAACTGGAAGCAAAACTTATGAACAGATATAAGATTATACTTGAAGTTAGGAACATATAACACATTTAGTAAATGATATCAGAAAAGAGACAAATAGTTCCTGTGTGAGAGACTTGAATAATTTGACCATTAGGCAGATTAATAGTCAAAGAATATTTAAGAAGGGACATACTACTAAAGGACTTTGAATCAAAATACATATGCTTTGTTGTATCTGAATCTATGATCCAGGTGCTAGAATTCATTAACTGAACATGATCAAATGTATTTAAAAAAATTGTACCCGCTACTGAGTTACTGTTAATCTCAGATCCCATGTTTGCATGTGATGCCTCTTCTATTTTCATTTGCTTATACATCTGGACAAATTGGTTGTATTATTCCTTATTAGTTGAATTAACTAATTCTGTTTGAGCAGTGTCCTTTTCTCCATTTTCTTTTGTGAAGAGTACTACATTTCCACTAGTTTGACCCTGCATTTGATAGTTCCTCCCATTTGTAGACTAAAAATCTTCAGGATACCCTACCAGTCTATAACATTCCTCTTGAACATGTCCAACTTTGCCGCAGTATGTGCAGGTGACATTGGGATTGTACTTAGATCTCCTCCCTTTGAATCTCTAGGTTTGTTTTTGAAACCTTTGTTGTCGTGGTGGTTGTGTAGAGTTTCTGAAATTTGTAGGTCTAGATCTCTATGTAGAAATAACATTTCTTTGAACTTGTTTACTTGCTTTGAATTGACTGGTGTTTCTCACCATGAAGGAGGAAGAATCAGTAAATGCAAGGACTCAAATAGGTCTCTCTCTTATTCTCATCCTGTAAATCAAAAAGTAGGCATGGTTGATATTACGTATAGGGTTGAGCATCAAAATATTCCCTCTAGCTTGTGCATAAGTATCATTCAAACCCATGAGAAATTGAATGAGTCTCTCATCCTCTAAAGACTTCTGTAGCTTAGCTTTTCCATCACATGTGCACATAGATACATTGAACATGAGAGTTTAGTGAGTCAAGTTCATCCCACAAACTTTTCAATCTGGTGAAGTCAGTTGCTACGTTGCTACTTCCTTGATTTAACATGCTCAATTCCTTTTGCAGATGAAATAATTTGGCTCTATTTGCTTGGTAAAATCTATGCTCAAGACAGGTCCATAGTTCCTTTGTTGACCTTGAATATGTCACACTTTCAGCAATTTCCTTTGATAGTGAATTTAATAGCCAGGATATAAACATGTGGTTAGTTTTATTCTAGAGTTGCAGATCTGGTGAGTTTGATGCTGGGATAGCATGCTCCCCAGTAATGAAGTCCAACTCTATTTTTAGCTAAAAGTGCTATGATGATTGATCTTTTCCAACCTTGAAATCTTGTTCCATCAAACAGAGTGTTGACTAATGTCACTCTAAGGCTATCAGAAGGATGAAGATGATAAGGATTGTTGGGATCAATTGAAGGAGCATTGTAGTTTTTGGTTTCAGTTGTACTGGAAGAATCTGACATTGTGATGATTTAGATGAAGAAGATAAAAATGATGAGTAGGAAAGATTAATGCTCTGATACCATGTAAAAATTAAGAACTAGATTGGAAATTTTACTCCTTGTGTTTATTCAAAACCATTAAATCCTATCTTTATACAAGGAATGAAAAAAGAACAGATGACACCTGTTCTATTGTCCTACTTCTATTGACTAATTAAAATAGCTAGTTCAACTAATTTTATTCTTCTCTATACTTGGAAGATTATTCTTATCTATGCTAATATTAACTAGGAAGATTATTCTTCTCTATGCTAATAGTAATAGTTGTACATTTTCTTCATGGGCTGGATTTGAATTGTTTTCTACTATTAATACAATGGTCTAGGTCACACGTGACTGTTGAGGCCCATAGTGTAATTGTGTTGAGGTCCATTACTCACGACCTTATCTTTGCTCTCAGACAAGATAATCTTGTTCTTTTATTTGGACTTCCTCTTCTCACAGTGAAGGTTCAATAATGGAGGTGAAACAGATGATGAAATTCTAACATTTACTTGGTGATAAAGTTCCATGCCTAGACTGAACAGATCGATGATTATGGTCATCTAAAACAACACAAAAATCCATCTAGGAGGATAAAATGCACAGCTTCACCAGAAAATTGTTATGTCCTGCAAGTAATTACATAGAGTAAACCTATTCTTGCATGATGTTTAAAACAAAATATGAGTGCATTGATACAAAATTACTATTTAGTTGAAGTAGTGAGCACTATAACAATGCAAAATTCTTTCTACATGATGGTAATCGACTACAATGACCATATAGGAAAGTGCACATTTGCCACTAGTTACATAGGTTTCCTGGATGCATTGTATGTGATGATAAATATAGAGGGAAACCTTCACTAGTAGTGGACTTAGCCACTACTATATCCGAAGGAAGCCACATATTTATGTATAGTGGATACAAAGTAAAATGAATCGTAAATACAGTGATGCGTCTCCAATCTAAGCATCTCCAACTGCTCCCAATTCAATGACTAATTTACCCTCCCTCATTACCTTATTAATTACACTTGCCTGTTCACTTCTTCCTGAAATGACACACAACTGTCGGCCCTCCTTATTCTCCTACAGAAGCACTATCATTCGCATTAGTTCATCAAATGGTGACTGCAGGGATGTCAAACAAACTACCCTTCAATTTCACCCATGGCTTCCACGATCACAATTGCTTGGCCGGTACTCTTCACTTCTCATTTTTGCCTCCTCTTTTCCATTTTTCCCCTCTATATTTGGCATCTCTGTTTCAATGCAACTGCTGCTGTTCTTTTCAATTTGGTGCATTTAGGAGCACCTTTTCCAAATGTTATTCGTTATACTACTCAAAATATAGTTACGCTTTATAATTTTTTGAAATCATAGTTATGTTTCATGTTGAGTTAGCGTGCTCCTAGCCTGATAATAGATCAAGTCCCTCAAAGTACAGTAAGCTAAAAACTTAGAAGAAAACAATTACAGAGAACAAATGCCAAAGGATTTTTACGTGGAAAAACTCCTTGCTCAAGGGAGGAACAACCACGACCTGTCACCAGAGGATTTAACAACCAAATCTACTAAAGAGAAAAGTAAAGAAATACAACACACTCGTAATTTTTCTACTTGCCCTTTCAACACCAATAGCTTGTACAACAAGCACAAGCAATAAACATCCATAAAGACTATTTTAGTCTAACCCATAACACCTGAGCAGTTAGACTAAAAATACAAACATGCCTTAAGACTACGATGCTGTGTAAAAGGCACACACAACACTTGAACAAACTAGAACAAAAGCTGATCATGTACATTTATAGTTTAGGAGTGATCTTACACTTTGGAACACAATACAACACACTTAAACTAGAGAACTATGTAACTAATCTATCAGGTCCCACGTCTGGGTTTGCTGTATATTCTTGCACAAGAAGCCAAGGAGAAGCTTTTTCAACTAGAGAATATTCAATCTAATAATTGCTTGAAAAACTTGTGTTTCAACCTTGGACAACTTTCTTTTATACTACTATTGATACGTCCCATGGACTAGTGGTCCTTTAGTACAAGTCTGATAGACATCTTACCAACCACAACAGCTTTACAGGGTGTTCTCAGTAATTGGCTTAAGCACAATAGCTTAATGATCTATCTGGTCCTTGGATTAGTTTACTAATCATCAAAACCTTAGAACACACTGAAGTTCATGGACTCAACAATTTCCCTCTTTTGACGAACTATGCCTATCATATGTTCTATTCCCCCCGGAACTCTGTTCCCCCTGAACTTAGGCTCTCTTTCTCCCTCCCCAGTATTCCCCCTGAATGAATGATTTGTTCTTCCCTCAGTATTTCTTTCCCCCTGTATTTCTCCCTGAATATATGATCACATCTTCCAATTTTTAGCATCATGAAAAGGAAATCAGTAAACTAAGATAAGATCAAAGGCAGAAAATACCGAGTACCTGAGAAAACATAAGACAATTAAATAGCATAGTAAATGGAGAAAAAGAGAGTAGACAAGATAGACACCAAAATACCAGTTCCATTCCTATAGTAAACCATACATAATATCCACTTCAAAACATAAACTGCCTAGGACAAGGCCAAAACAACCATCCAATCCATTAAAAACACAGAAACAAACGTTAAAAAAAGACTGAAAGGACATGGTAAAGGGGAGTATAGAATTAGCGAGCCTAAGGATTAGAGGACTTGGATGTAAGGGAATGGATCAGTTTGGACATATTAGCACTGTGGTCCTTATGGGCATCCAAAAGCTACTGGGTGAGGGACTTCACTTCTTTAGATAGTTGGCCATTAACTTCCCTTAGCTCATTCACCTCCGGTGAGTCAGGTCCTTCTCTTGGGCCTTTTGCTAATTTAACATTCAACATAACTATATTGCATCCTTCTGGGCTAGTTCAGCAGTCAATTCCCTTACTTGAGCTTGTAAGGCTTCGTTCTGATCCACTAGATCAAACATCAGAGATTTTTTAGCCCCATCTTTCACGCCCCAAAGTCCCGTTAGGACGGACTGGCACCCGTCGCCGATAAGGCTCAAGAGAACCAACCTGTATCTATGCACTTTCTATACATATTATAAGGGGTTTCTACGTTTGATATTCCCTTAATAAAATAAATAGTGATAACAAGCCAAAAGGAAATGCATATGACTAGGCCGTTGGGGCCATGATATTTAAAGTGTGAGACATGACCACACTTTAATTTACATAGTCTACAAAGCCTCTAGATAAGAGAAAAACATCTGATAAGGGTCAGGATAGGCCCCACCTCAATAACTGTGCAATAAAAACATATAAGCTCTAGACATGTACAAAGCCCCGAAGCAACCTTGAGCTTGGTGACAACAGCTGAATATCCTGTACTCCTACTGGGGAGATCTACTAGCACCTGTACCTGCAACATGAAATACAAGTCCCCTGTAAGGGACGTCAATACGAGATAATGTAATGAGTATGTGAGGTAGGATATACTGTATATAGGATAACAACTCAAATGAAACTGTACACTGGTGTAGCATAAGAGACTACCTTTAGTTATACTGTGGGATCATGTACTTTATGTTCTTTATTTTACTTTACCTTTACTTTAAAATCTGTGCACAGCTGTAAAACAAATGACCAATTGATCAGTAGTGAAACTGTATCAGGTTCATCCCTGGCTAGGTTTTACTTAACCCCTCGGGCTACCCCCCGTGATAGGATCATCCCTGGCTAGGTGCTATGTCCACCCCTCGAGCTACCACATATCAAAAACTGTAATACTTTATCCTTCAATTACCTTTGAGGTGATTCTTTTGGTGGCCATAATATTGGAGATGTAGGACTGTATATGTAGCATGTAACATGTGGATAGTCACACAAGACAATGTGACAATGAAAAGAGTACATTACACAAATGATGAAATGCGTATGAAATGGAACAACTCATGAACTTTATTTTATAACAGGAGCTTATGTAACTTGGTGTCCAAGCATGTATGCAGATTGAAGGTGACTATGTATGGAATCATATGAACATGTAAAAGAGTTGAGACATTGTTTATAGTTGTGTCGGAGTTGGCAAATACCTTTATGTACCAAGGAGAGATCTATGCTTCATGCCAAGGGATACGAAATCAAGTAACCTTACATACCGCATTGTATGACTTTGCTACTACCTCGAGATAACCTTCCCTTCCTCCAAATACTTATCTACAACATAGTAGGTGATAAAACTAACATTAATAGCCAGTAGATACACCTTAGCAGCACAATTACAGAACAAAACAACACACGGGCAGCAAGCATTTAATTAGCGACGTCAAGGCATGTCTTCAACCTCTTCACCTGTAACCGTATTTTCGAACAACCATTCTTATGTACATATCATATACATCTTGCTTAAGACTATTGAAAGTATTACAATAACCCACAAAGCACATCACATGACATTACATAATAATTTTACATAACTTAAAAATGGGCAGCATAACGTTACCTTCCTTCGCTACATTTCGACGTCGACAATCCCAAATCTATTCCAACTTTAACCAAACTGTTACAGCAACATTTACACATAAAAGAGCCTTGATTTAGTCCCAAAAAAGTAGACAATCAGTCATTAAGGACGTGAGGCAATAGCCTTCTATCCAATAGTCCACAAGGCCCGATCAATATGACACTTAATATAACTCAATAAAACGCGGTTGTTAAATGAAACCAAAATCAGGGAAGAAACCTTAGGGTGATGTTTGTAACTCAAACCATGTTAAGAGTAACAAGTCCTCTTCATAATACATCCCTCAAACCATATAAATATCATCAAAATAAAAGACAAGTATGCAGCAACTTTCTACACACATGCTGTCCAACAATTTCAGCAAGCATAACTAGCATCGATTTCTTGTTTTTCATGATGAAACTATACTAAATACACAACTATAATTACTTACATTTGTCTTCAAGGTTTAGAGTCTCCTTAATAACCCTAGAAAATTCGTTTGGATGCTTCACAAAGTTGAGAAAAGTTGAGAGGAAATTTAGAGAGCAAAATTGATTTTTGTGAATTCAAGTGAACATTGACTTGTGGAGTTGCTTTGGAGCCCTTTATAATGAGCTCTTATGCTGAACTTTTCTTTAACTTTTGACCATATTATACCACACATTATCAAGTTGCTTATCTACCAGCTTGGCTCTCAAACTTGGGTCTTTTTGGAGCACTAACTTGATGGATTTGGGCTGCCTATTTTCAGCTTTCTTCTTCACTTGGGTTGGGCCCAAAGTATCCAAGAACTTGTGATGTCTTTGGGCTCTTGTAATATCCTCCTTGGGCTAATCATATAGTCTATTTATGATGCTAAAACATGGGCCAAAGTTACACCCTTAACACGAACTTTATTCATAATCGAACTTGGACAAATTCGACGTCACGCCTCGTCTCTGTTTAGCTAGCAAATTTGAGCTAAGCAAGTAGGTGACTCACCTACTAGCTTCCTAAGTCCTACAAGCACCTCAATTCTCTCACTTCATTTAAGGCCTTAATCTTCTCAATTCAACACAAAACATGTATACACTCGATCCTCTTAAGCGTTAGATGCACATATAGCCCATTAACATGAGGTTCAAGCACTTTTAAGAATTAGCACTAACTTGAACAAACCATGTCATGTTTCATTTGCATTGTGCCAATATTGTAAAGTGTGGGGTGTTACACCATCCCTGAAGTCTCTACACTCACATTCCACAAGTGTGTTGTGGGAGAAAGACTTCTTGATTATTCCGATACTTCCCTTGCTCAATTCTACTCCATAAGCCTCGAACACCCTGTCAAGCAAAAACCTGTATGCCAGACCATGTTTCCCTTCAGCCATGTTGAACACTTTTGTCATATGCTCCATTATCAGCTCAGGAAGATTAATTTCAACCATAGTACTCAGCTTCTCCATTAGGTATAGGTCTGCATAGTGGCTACAGTCCTTTTTTTAGTCCTTAGTTATAATGCCTTGTTGAAAAATTCGAAGTGCATGGATATTTCCCCTTAAGAAGTTTCATAAAGATGACTGCTAGGCTTAAGTTTTTTAACTTCCCAAGATCCTCTAAGAATCCTTTTGAAGGGGATTTGTGAACCACTGTTTTGATCCCTAACTTCCTAACTTACAGTATTTCACTTAAAATGTCCTCATCTACCCTAAAAGATATGTCCCTGACATTTATGATAAAACCCAATCATCCTGAATCTTCATGTTTAGGTATAACTCTTTAACTTTCTATTCATGAAGAAATGCCATCGATCAATCAAACAAGTGTCCCCATCCCTGAAATTCATCTGCTTCAACCAGTTCCCTCATACAATGATTTTTTTTAGTAGTGGGTTGAAAAACTCTCCCATTCAGAACCTTTTTGTCCTGAAGCAAACTTATCCTTCTGTCCTTGGTCAATACCTTCTTAGTTCTCCTCCATTATACTTGTAAACCTGGTCCCTATTGGGAACAGGGCCACTTCATTTCCTTTTACTAGTATTCTACTTTATAGTCTTTGAGTCTTTAACCATACCAGGTTTGTCACGATCCAAGCCTAGGGCCTAGAAGTGACATGGCAAATGAGGAACTTGAGGAACCCCAATCAAGCCTCTCAACTTATTATTATGCATCATTGGTCGCAGAAGTATATAAAAAATGTAAAACAAGCATAAGGGGCAAAAGGGCTAAGGGATAGGTTGCCATAACATCATATCAAAGACAAGGAGTCATAGCTCATATCATAATTACACAACTTGTCCAACAAACACCTCTAAGTACATAGAATGGGGGCCAACACAAAGTAACACGGCTCACCCTCATAGTCAAAATAGAACATAAGAAAGCGCAATCATAGACTAAGGTACCCAAAATGTAGGACTCACCAACAAGCTTCAAATAACATCGACTAGCCACGTGGAGGAGGAGGATGATTAACTTAAGCGTCGGTTCCTACATAGCGATATCATGTAGGCAAAAGTATGAATTAGTACATTTTAATGTACTAAGTATATGGGATGCAATGCAATAAGAAATAGACATCATGATCAAAATGCATAACAATAGGCAATGGGCATATTATAGCAGATAGCATGTATGAACAATGTTTAAGTAAATCACACTTAAATAATTCATGCTCATATAAAGTATCATATGTAAAGAATAGACCAAGCTAGATTTCCAAGTTATAAACCCCTTGAGGTTAGTGATGATGATGCCCCATCACTTAGGTGGTGAAGTACTAACCCTTCACTTGGTAGGTGATAATAGCACCCTATCACCTAGGTGGAGAAGTACTAACCCTTCCCTCAGTTGATGAGTACCAACCCCCAACTCGGTTAGTGATGATGCCGCCCTATCACTAGGTAGAGAAGTACTAACCCTTCCCTTGGTTGATAAAAACAAACCCCCAACTTGGTTAGTGATGATGCTGCCCCATCACTAGGTGGAGAAGTACTAACCGTTCCCTTGGTTGATGAGTACAAACCCCTAACTTGTTTAGTGATAATGCCACCCCATAACTAGGTGGAGAAGTACTAACCCTTCCATCGGTTGATGAGTATAATGCAACACTTTATATAGAATTCATCATGAATATAAGATTTTTTTTATCATCATAACATCAATTATATCATATATCATGCTTTGGACCTTCAACTCCTCTAGAAACCACTTTCGGACATTTTATCAAACACTTGGAGGTGTGTAATGAGGGTTAAAGACCATGCAATTTAGAGAAGAAATCATGCAAGAAAATCTGTTGTAAAATTATCAATGAAAGCCTTGCAACACCCACAAGACATTCACATCAAATCCCCTAATCAAATCCAACATTAGATCAAAGATCTAGAGCTCAAAACATGCTAAAATAACCATACTTCAAGAACATAAATCACTGTGTAGTAAATTTTTCAATATACAAGACCCACATGTAAAATCCACTTTAAATCATGCAATATTAGTAAAAAGAGGGTTTAGGCACCATGGATGGGAGGACCCAATGGTTCAATACTACATACTTTGACTTTGGAGAACCCTCAAAGAAGATTGGAAATGGAGACTTAAAGCTTGAGTGAGATCCTTGATGAAATCCTTAAGATTATTCTTGAGTTTGGGACTTGAATTTATGAGCAAATATTTGGCTAAGTGTCTTGGTGAGTATTGGGGAATGTTTAGGGTGATATGAGGATGAAATAAGACTAAGTATAGATTAAAACACGTTTGGAAAACCTTAGGCCCAATACTTAGAAAAATCTGGACGGACTAAGAAAACCATTGAAGAATTTACACCTCTTCATGTCGCGGAGAGGTCGCAGATCCTCACTAGAAATTGCACCAAGTGCAAATTTCATAAATCGATTCCTTTGCTTTAAAATTGAGGTTAGACCCTTGTCTCCCTAATTTGGACCCCATGAATAAGAATATAAACTCAGATTTGTGAAATAACAAACGAATTTTTATATATATGGAAAACAAGATTTCGGACACTTCCGAGACATGTTTTAGGCACTTTTTAGGGTCGTTTCAATATCTCCTCCTTGAGAACTTTCATCCACAAATGTAGAAGAGACGTACAAGACAAGAATAATCATGAACAAATTGGCTGCAATGTGGATGCAATATTACATTTAAAACGTCACTTCAAAAATCTCAACATAGGTGTAAAATAATCATAATTTGCCAGCCTAAGCATGAATGCATATGAATGATATAGGGGATGACATTTAAGACTTGTTATCAAATGGGGGACTTAAAATTAGTACTTTAGGCTTGAGTGGAGTGGAAAAGATAAGGATACTGCTTTTGCATATCCGTCTCGGCCTAGCTCCCAAGTAGCACTTTTGACGACTTGGTTCCTCCAAAGGACCTTAATGGATGCCACCTCTTTTTTCCTCAATCTCTTTACATGCCTATCTAAGATCTGAACCTAAACCTCCTCATAAGTTAATTTATCCTCAACAACACCCATAACATCAAGAGACACAATGGCATTAGGATCACCGATACATTTTCTCAACATAGAGACATGGAACACTGAATGAACCAAATTCATTTCACTAGGCAACTTCAACTAATAAACTACCTTTCCAACCCTCTTTATCACCTCATAAGGGCCAACATATCTTGGACTCAATTTCCCTTTTAACCAAAACGTACCACACCTTTTATTGGAGAAACATTCAAATAAACCCAATCACCTACTTGGAATTCTAGGTCTCTCCTTCTTACATCAGCATAGGATTTTTGACGACTTTGGGCTGTTCGCAATCTTTCCCTAATCATCATAACCTTCTCAAGAGCCTTCATAACCAGATTCAGTCCCAACAAAGCCACCTCAAACCAACCCGCCAGTGATCCACATCGTCTCCCATAAAGAACCTCAAAAGGAGCCATACCGATGCTAGAGTGATAGCTATTGTTGTAGGCAAACTCTATCAGTGGAAGATGGTCATCCCAACTACCTTTAAGCTCCAAGACACAAGTCCTAAGCATATCTTCAAATGTTTGAATTTTCCTTTTGGCTTGGCCATCCGTTTGAGTGTGGAAGGTCATATTAAGGTGAACTTTGGTACTAAGACCCCTTTGGAAAGACCTCCAAAAATGTGAAGTGAATTGTGCACCCCGATTTGATATAATGGATAAAGGAACCCCATGCAACCTCAGTAACTCATGGATGTACAACCTTGCATACTCTTCAGCCCCATTTGTAGTCTTAATCGGTAGAAAGTGAGCTGATTCCATTATCCAATCAACCACCACCCACATGGAATCAAAATCTTTCCTAGTCTTAGGCAACCCAGCCACAAAATCCATATTAATCACCTCTCACTTCCAAGTAGGAATCTCTATGTCTTGGGTTAGGCCACCTGGCCTTTGGTGTTCGGCTTTGACTTGTTGACAACTATGGCAATCGGAAACAAATTTAGCAATGTCCCCTCCCCACCAATACATATCCCTCAAGTCTCTAAACATTTTGGTGGAACCAGGGTGGATAGAATAAGAAGAGTTATGTGCCTCATCAAGAATTCTCTCCCTCAATCCATCAACACTTGACACACACTACCTACCTTGGTATCTAAGTGCCCTATCTCCCTCTTGGGAGAAAACCTCTACTTTTCCCTTTTTCACCAAGGCCTTCAATTCAAGCAAGGAGGAGTCTAGATCTTGTTTTGCTATCACCTCATCAACCCAAGAAGATTTAGAACCATCAACTATAACCACACGATTATCCACATCTTCCAACCTCACCCCTAATCTAGCCAATCTATGCACCTCCTAGCCATCTCCCTATCACCACCATCACATGAGCTAGGCTACGCATAGACACCCGGCTTAAAGCATCTGCCTCAATATTTGCCTTACTTGGATGGTAATGCACACTCATGTCATAGTCCTTAAGAAGTTCTAGCCACCTACTTTGGCTCAAGTTGAGATCTTTTTCCGTGAAGACATATTAAAAGCTGGTATGATCAGTGAACACATCAATATGTACCCTATACAAATAATGATGCCAAATCTTTAATGCAAACACAATAGTGGCTAACTCTAGATCATGGGTAGGGTAATTCCTTTAATGCACTTTGAGTTGCCTAGAAGCGTAGGCTATGACCTTATTATTTTGCATTAGCATGCAACATAAACCAACTCTAGATGCATCATAATACACAACAAAACCCTCAAGCCCTTTTGATAGTGATAATATAGGAGCAGACACAAGTCTATCTTTCAATGTTTCGAAGCTCTTCTCACATTCATTGGTCCACACAAACTTAACCTTCTTTTGAGTCAATTTTGTCATAGGGGAAGCAATGGAAGAGAACCCATCCACAAACCTTCTATAGTAACCCACAAGGCCCAAGAAACTCCTAATATCCGACGGGGTCAATGGTCTTGGCCAATTTCTAATCACATTGGGCTTCTTAGGATCCACCTTAATACCATCTCTCGAAACTACATCACCCAAGAATGCAACCTCCTTCAACTAAAACTCACACTTGTCATATTTAGCATACAATCTCTCCTTCCTCAATCTTTGCAACACAACCCTCAAATGACCTATATGCGCCTCCTACTATGTGAATAGATCAAAATATCATCAATGAAGACCACAACAAAGGAATCAAGGTAGGGTTTTAAGACTCTATTCATTAGGTCCATGAAGATGGCCGGTGCATTAGTCAACCCAAAGGACATCACCACAAATTCATAATGCCCGTATCTAGTACGGAAGGCCGTTTTTGATATATAACACTCCCTCACCCTCACTTGCTGATACCCGGACTGAAGATCAATCTTAGAGAAAAAACTACCCCCTTGCAATTGGTCAAACAAGTCATCAGTCCTTAGGAAAGGATATCTATTCTTTATAGTGACCATATTGAGTTGCCGGTAGTCAATGCACATTCTAAGTGACCCATCTTTCTTCTTTACAAACAACACTGGTGCACCCTAAGGTGACTGGCTAGGTCTAATAATTCCCTTCTCCAACAAATTTTTTAATTGTTCCTTTAACTCCTTCAACTCAGCTGGGGCCATACGATAAGGGGGAATAAAGATAGGTTGGGTGTCAGGAAAGAGACATATGCCAAAATCTATCTCCCTTTTGGGAGGGACACCGGTAAGGTCATTTGGGAAGACATCACGAAACTCACTTACAACCGGAACCGACTCAATGAAAGGGACTTTGGACTCCACATCTTTAACCCGCATAAGATGATACAAACACCCCTTAGAGATCAACCTATGGGTTTTAATGCATAAGATGGACCTACCCCTTACTACCACATCATGACTTTTCCACTTAGTGACGGGTTCATTTGGAAATTGAAACCTGA
>JAOTQR010129451.1:0-22382 GCA_025774065.1 Solanum ossicruentum | reverse complement strand
CGGGCCAAGGCCACCCCAAGGGTACTGCTGCCATTGTGGGGGTTGTGCCGACTGTCCACCCGAGCCAGAGTATCCACCCCTCTGACCACCTTTGCCACCACCGGAGCCTGAGTTACCACGACCACCGCCAGTAGTTTTTTGACCACCACTATTTTTTCGACTACCAGAGTTTGAACCACCATTGTGTTTCTTTTTCGAACCACCTGATTTCTCAGAAGTACCTGGACCATCGTCATGCGTCGTGGCCATCAAGGTAGATTCCATGGCTACCACCTTGGCCATGCCGGCCTCTTCTAGGATCAACGTCGACCGAGTCTTATAGAAAGGGGGTAGAGGATTACTCTGCCTAATTAAAATGCCTACACCACGGTAAGGCTTGGTGAGTCCACCAACCATTTGCAAAACCATACGACCATACTTTTGATGCATTATTCTTTAGTTAAGCTTGTTGTCTTATCTTAATGTGCCCTTGCTAATATTATATATTGACAGAAAAGGTGCTCAAACATGATTCAGGCCAACCAATTGGCTAACCCAATGCATAGTCCTTTCATGCATTTTCAGAACCTGTTTTGCCTCAGTGTGCAGAATAGTCCTAGACTTCGTCTTCACCTCTTTGTTTCATGCTATGAATACCAAGCCTTTCATGTCATAGATTTCTCAGTTGTTATAGAAAATAACAATGCAGTTTTTTGGTAAAAAACTGTCGATTTTTCAAAAAATCATATCTCACTCGTTTTTCATTATAATATATTTTTGGAAAGACCAAAATGAGTAGATTGTGATCAGTGGCGGAGTCAAGATTTTTATCGAGGAAATTTAAAATTTGAAGAAGTAGACATATGAACTAGTCGAAGGGGTTTGACATCTATTATATATATAAAAATATTATTTTAACCATATATATAGAGTATAATTTTTGACAAACAATTTTTAAACACAGTAATAAGAAGCAATTTTTTGTCTAGACATGGTAAAAAATTATCAGTGTTTAAAAATCCATATCTCACTCATTTCTAATCTAACTTTTACTATAATATGTTTTTGAAAAAGTCAAAACTGAGACTATGATTGATAAAGTTTTATCACAAAAAAATTAATAAACTATGGCCAAAATATGCTAAAATAAAAATCGTATTATTTTAAACTTGTCAAAAATTCACAAACAAAAAGATTTTATGTTAAAACACATACAACAACGATCTTAATGCAATTTACATGGAAAAACAAAATTATAACCCTCGCTCTGATACAAATTGTAAGAAAAATATGTAGCAAGAACAACGAGTTATATACGTTCAGATTCGCAATGGATTGTTGCTGTTGCTACCAGGTGAATTTGCCCCATGTCTTCTTTTATTTTACTAGAATATTATGGTTATATTCACAAAATAAATGCCTTTTTTGTGCGTGTTGATGAATCTAGAAAATTAGGATTAATTTCTTTCTCTAGTTTTTCCTTTTTTGTTCTTCTACTTTTCTTCTAACTTTATTCTCTATTTTAATCATAGAAAATAGAATTCCTATTTTGTAGGAGAGATTGATCAATTATAAAATTATTTCCTCTCCTTTTTCAATAGCGTTTGAATAGTTAAATGTTTCCTCTCCTAATAGGATAAGGTTGAATAGTTAATAGTTCCCTTACATAAAAGAATAAGCTTTGATAGTTTAGCAGTTCTACCTTTAATTTAAAATCAGATGTATCTTTTACTCATGGATTATATAAGATTGTTTCAAGTTGGTTTACTTGGGTGATCCATGATCTCGAAAAAATCTTGCAAACTGAAAGTCAAGGGAATGGGCACTAAAAAAAATAGATTTGCGTGGTGGTTGATCTTTAATGTTGCATGATGTGCTATATGTTCTAGAGATTCGAGATATTCAATATCTGCCTCTGTTTCTGGATGTTGGTTTTAATTTATTTTTTTAGTCGTAATTGTGTAAGAATATCACAAGATAATATTTTGTATGATTGTGGACCTTTTTATGATTGATTAATCATTTTAGATTGTAATCATTATACTTATGACTATTATGTTGATCATTGTGTAATGATCTTATTCAAGTAATGACAATGACATAGATGTTTTTACATGTCATGCAAGATTAGGTCATATAGGGAAAATAACGAATGAATAGGTTGGCAAAAGAAGATCATTTAGGTTCTTTATCTGAAATTGACTTGCCAACTTGTGAAAATTGTCTTTCTAGAAAGATTACACGGAAACCATTCAAGAAAGCTAAGAGAGTTGAATTCTCACTTCAATTAATTTATTCTTATATTTACCATCCATTGCATGTGAGAGAAAGGTTTGATGCCACATATTTGATTACATTTAGTGACAATTTCACACATTTTGGTTATGTCTACATAATATTTCATAAATCAAAAGTACTTGAGTGCCTTAAAAGATATATGAAAGAAGTTGAAAATCAATTAGATAAAAGAATGAAGGTTGTAGGAACTGACCGAGGATGTGAAAGAATTATGAAATGAAAATGGAATAATTAGACAATCAACTATTCCTTATACACCTTAACATAATGGTGTGGCCGAAAGAAGGAATACAACATTATTGGATATGGTAAGATCAATGAGGGCGCGGGCAAATTTTTTTATGCCTTTCTAAGGAGATACATTATTGATTGCAGTCTACATATTGAATAAAGTACCATCTAAACCAATATCTTCTACCCTTTTTGAACAATGGACCGGTCATAAAACAAACTTGAATAATCAACTATCTTGGAGTTGTGTTGCACATATTAAAGATTGTTTGAGTGAGTTTGGTAAATCAAGTTCAAATGGAAAGAAGTACATCTTCTGAAGATACTCAGAACACTCCAAAGGATATGTGTTCTTTGATGAATTAGAAGATAGAAGTGTTACGGAAATTGAATTACAAGATGTCGGATTTTTTAAAAATGATTTATCCAAAAAGAATGATAAAAATTTAAGGTGAAATTCTCTATAAAATGTTGGATTCAAAACACCAGATAATGTCATGAGACATATTTGATAGTACAATTGATCAAGAAATGGTTCCTCGTCCAAGAAGGAGTTTTGAATCTCAAGGTCCTAAAGAGGAATCTGAACTTTAACTACGTAAGAGTACAACAAAATGAGTATCCAAATGATCTTATAAGATTAAGAATTATATTGTCTTAGTATCTCTGATAGAATTAGATGAACCCAATTCTCTAGCTGAGACTTTGTCGAGTCTTGAAAGGGATGAATGGTTATAATCAATGAAAGAAGAATTAAAGTCAATAAAAACCAACAAAGTCTGGGATCTGATTGACTTTCCTCAAGGACGTAGAGCTACTGGGAATAAATGGATTCTCAAAGTTAATCTCAAGTTGGATGGGTCAATAGAAAGACAATTGGTGGCTAAAGATTTTACTTATGAAATAGGAATAGATTATGACAACTTTTTAACCAATTGTGAAGTTTACCTTTATATGACTACTCTTGCCTATTGTTGCATATTTAGAACTAGAATTACACCAAATGGATGTGAAGACTGCTCTTCTTAATGGAGAATTAAACGAGGAAATCTACATGGAACGAATGATCTGTAGGTTTTGTTGTCAAAGGCCAAGAAAAGAAAATTTGTATAAAAAGATCAATTTATGGCCTAAAGCTATCTTCAAAGCAATGATACTTTAGATTTCATAAGGAGATGCTTTTATTAGATTTCACCATGATCTATGAAGTCCATTGCATCTATGTGTAAAAGTCCAATGATAATTTATAGTTCTTGCTCTTTATGTGGATGATATATTATAAGAGAGAAATAATTTGGAGTATGTGAAAACTATCAAGTCATAACTTTCAGAATCATTTGTATGAAAGATATAGGTGAATAAGACTAAATATTGGGTGTTAGGATTCAAGGAGATTAATATTGGTGAAAAGTCATTTGATATCTTTGTGCTATAAAGAAACATTTTATTAATATGTTCTTATTGGACCCAATGAGACTATGTCCATAGGTAAATCTGGCAATAACCAAAATTGAAGGTTATGGAAAGGTACTTCGAAAGAGAACATTTAACAAGGTGCTTGTTGACTTCAAACAATGTAATAAGTAAGAACAAAATATTTATAAGAAAAGGTTACCTTACGAAGGGTCTTTTCAAACTCAATATTTCTGGTGCTTCTTACTTGCTTGAGTCAAACTATTTTTGCATGAACATTTGGGTCATGTCAATTACAAAATCTTGCAAAAATTGATCAACTTAGAAGTATTTCCTAATTTGAGTGCAATAAATCAAAATGTGAAATTTATTTGTGTTGAACCCAAGTTTCTTAAACATTAATTCACATAGATATTTGTGATATGAAGTCAATACCATCTCGTAGTAGAAACAAATATTTTATAACTTTTATTGACGATTACACTAGATATTGTTATGTACATTTGCTTAATAGTAAGGATGAAGCAATTGATGTATTTAAGCAATAAAAAAATAAAGTGAAAAATCAATTCAACAAAAAGACAAATGATTTGAAGTGATAGGGGGTGGAGAATACAAATATCCTTTTGCAGAGATATACTTAGAATATGGTATTGTTCATCAAACTACTGCCCTCTACACACCACAATCAAATGAAATTGAAGAAAGGAAAAATTGAATATTAAAAGAGATGATAAATGCTTTATTAATGAGCTCTAGTCTACCGCTGAGCTTGTAGGAGGGGGGGGGGAGCTATTCTTAAGGCCAATTGAATACTCAATAAGATGCCCCACAACAAAACTCAAACTATTCCTTTTGAACTGTGAAAGCGAAGAAAATCCAACTTGAAGTATTTCAAAGTGTGGGGGTGTTTTGTCAAAGGTAGAAGTTTCTTTACCCCAAAGGAAAAAAGATGGATCAAAAACTGTGGATTGTGTATTTATTGGATATGTTACAAATAGCAAAACGTACGATTTTGGGTTCGCAGATCCAATAATCCCAATATTCATGTTAATACGTTAATTAAGTCAGATAATTTTGAGTTTTTTTAGCATATTTATCCGTATAAAAATGAATATGAGTCTTCAAACGAAATATCTAAATGGCCTCGGGAAGAAGAAAGAAAAGTACATCAAATAAAGAGGATCCAAGGCATAGTTAATGTCAAAGGGCATCAACTTCCTTTTAAACCAAAAAATTCTAATGTTGGGTTGTTCCTTTATCCTCTCATTATAGTGATTGGATTAGAACTTTCTATTACAAAGTTTGTTCCTATTAGTAGGGTCATTTGTGAACTGGATTGCATGATTTCACAAAAAATTATTTATCCTGGAATTAAAACTAGAAAATAGCAGCCAAGGAAAACCAATTATACACCTAACCATTGCGCTTCTTGCTTCATCAATGTACGTTTCAATAACAACATTTTCATTAATAATATATTTGGTGACAAGAATTCTAAATTCATTAGCAATTTCAAATACACGATCCAATTCCCACACTATTTTCTGAGAAGTTGAATCAAATAAAACTTTTTTCACCTTTTTTCTCCTTCTTGCTTTAACTCTCTACTTAACCTCTCCTTCATCATCACTCTAATCATCTGAATTTGTTTCAGAACTGGCAGCTTCATTTGAGGGATAGTAAGGCTCATCACCAGCTTCCCTGCATTTTACATTATTTTTATTTCCACCTATAGATTCATCCTACTCAACATCTGTCCCATTTTTTTTCCTATTCATAACTCCATATGATCATACAATGAAGCTCTTTCTCCCCTTCCCCTTCTCTTTCTTTTCCTCTCTAAAAGCTCTTACCTCTTCATCTACATCACTCGCATCATCTAATCCTTCATTTAGTGATTCTATATCAAATTTTGTTCAATTAGCAAATTCAAAAGGAAGATTGATTGGTTCAGTAGTTGGATTACTAGAAGGAAGGATAGGTTCATTAGTTGGATTAGTAAAAGGAAGGTCAGGGGTAGAAGTTGGATCAATAGAAAGATGTACAGGTTCAGGAGTTGGATTAGTAGAAGGATAGTCAGGGGTAGGAGTTGGATCAATAAAAGGATGTATAGGTTTAGGAGTTGGATTAGTAGAAATATGGTCAGGGGTAAAAGTTAGATCAGTACAAGAAGGAATATTTGGAGAAGTAAAAAGTGTACATAGAAGAAGTATTTGAAGCAGCAGAGCTAGTTTTGGAGTCGAAACATTTTCTTTGGCCTCATGGGTTGGTTCTAATGCAGTATCAAAAGAAGCATAAGGCCCACTATTTTGTGATGGTCCCTCACCTTCAATTATTCCACTGTCCCTTCTACATGATCAAATAAAGGTGTAACCAAAATAGGATCTACAACCAAGTGACACATAATGTAAATGCTTCCAAAATATAATATCCCCATTAATCAAACATTCAGAAATTAAATTAGTATCATAATATGATTTAATGTCAACAATGCAATATTATTGGGCAGTTTTACATACAATAGGCATTATCATACCCTAATTTTTTCACATAATTCCTCAATTCAAAATAAGACTATCTATCTATATCAGCACCTAAGGAATCAGTAACTTGTCGACCATCATATGGTTTTTACTCCCTATTTCCTTTTTTTACATTCTTCGCAACACCCAATAAGAAAATCTCAATGTAATCAAATCAAAAATCATTTTAATAACCTGAAATAGTAATAACAAGTCAATTTTGCAATCACAGTTAACCCTTGACCAAGACATATACATACAATAACAAAAAGTCATACTATGCTATAATATAAGCATAAGTTTCAGATTGTATTACCAAGAATCAAACCAAAGACGAAAAAAATCCTAGGTTAACAAGTCAATTCTTTTTAGGCATATACCATAAACTTGTAAAAAAACTAAAGAGAACAAACACCCTAGATTAAATCGTAGCATTAATAGAAACAATGTAATGAGATGAGAACTTGACCTTTTAACACAATGGAGACAATGATACAATAAATGCTTGACCAAACCCTAGTGCCACCGATTTTCTTCCACCAAAATGATGAACTACTCAATCGTAACCACCAAATTTCTCTAAATGTAATAGTGAAACCTCGATCAAACAATTAAAACTCCATAAAATGAAAGAAATCTTTAGAAATTTCTTTGATTTATGGTCGAAATCGATGATTAGGTTTTTCTATTCTTAGGAGAAGTTAATTGGGTATGGGTGAAATGGATAATGGATATGCGTGACATGAAATGGGTCTGCGTGAAAATGCAACAGGTTGGGTTCATTTAATACATGGCATCATAAGGGGCGAGTGTTATCATTCTCTATTAATACCTGGGGTTTGGTGTAGAAAGGGTCGAATAAATTCACTTTAGAGTAGTGTAGGTATGTAATAGGTTTCGCCAATAGTTAAAGTGTGTAACTGACTTTTAGGAACAACTTTAGGGGGTAGGGTGAAAGAACTTCATATATATATATATTCAAATTTAAGCATTAGGGGTGGTAGAGGTGTAGATGGCGGTGGGAGGGTATGGGTGAGGGATAGGATATGGAAGTAGAAATTTTTTTAAAAAAAAATTGTATGAAAAAATAATCTTTTTTTGAAATTAATTATATAGGAGTTTGGTTGGGGTGATATAGTTTGAGCATTAACAATTTAGCTTTAATTTAATAATTTTTTTGGCTTTAGAAATTAACGTGGGTTAGAACTATTTTACCAAATCGTATTTGATCAAATCCATATTTACCCATATTTTATATGGGAAGATTGTAATCCAATCCATTTTGATTCAATCCATCCAAATCTAATCTAGTCCAACCATTTGTCACCTTTAGTTTCAGATGTCAGTAATCAAGTATGAGGTTTCAAATTCCAATAATGAGGTACTAAGGTTTAGGTACAGGTAATAAATTTTATGTGTCAGTAATAATGTATTAAGTTTCAAATTGTAGTATTCACATATTAAGTTTGTCAGTAATTCAGTATTAAGTTTCTGATGCCAGTAAACCTGAAGGCTCTTTTCTTGTAGAATTGCTTTGGTGTGATGAGGGTCTCTTAAGGACAAATTATTTTGAGCCATAGTTGAATTGCATTAGGGATCTCCGGAGTCGTTGAACTAGATTGTGATGCAATCTTAGTAGAAATTCCAATAAGCACTTTAAAAGTGTTCCTTTAGATTTGCAGCGGTGAATCAATTGGAAGACCACGAATCTCCTTCAATAGATTGGAGCAGCAGAAACTCAAGTCTGCAGGTCAAAGCAATAGCATCCATCTCGGTGATATACCGACCTTCAAAATAGAGCTAAGATATAAAAGCAACCATATCCGACGATAACCACTAGTGCATTCACATGAAAAATGACCATCCGCACCACACTTGTAGCAATTGACGCTGCCTCTGGGAAACTCCTCAAATAAGGACGGTCATGTAAGCAGCCTTAGTACGGCCGTTAGTGCCAGATTCAACCTCAAGATCGACAGCTTCACCATTAGATAGGCTACGGAAACACTAAGATCTAATACCAGACTGGTGAACAGAGAGATCTTCACTGAACCACTTGACCGTTCCCTTAGCCCTCTGTCCATTCTCACCAACAGAAACCCTTTGAGAATGGCTGGGGGCTAAGGGAACCATCAAGTGGTTCAGTGATGATCTCTTTGGTCACCAGTCTGGCATTAAATCTAAGTGTTTCCGTAGACTATCTGATGGTGAGGCTGGCGAGTTTGAGGTTGAGCCCTGCAGTGATGGCCATACTTAGGTTGTTCGGCCCTGTATCAGGAGGTTCCCATAGAAGTTGTTGCTACAAGTGTTGAGGATGGTCATTTTTCCTTAATGCACTAGTGGTGGTTGTTGGATATTGTTGCTTTTATATCTTTATCTTGAAGGTCGGTATATCACCAAGATGAATTATCTTCACTCTAGCGCAAGCAGGCTTACTGGTCTGCTAGATTTTCACAGCTGTTGATATCTAAATAAGAGCGTCCGTCACTTTTGTTAAAACATTGCCACAACTTGTAGCAATCATTTGATCCCCAATGAGTGCATAGTTTTTTAATACAACAAGCTTCCGATTTGGGCAGTATTTATCCACAGCGTTGAGTGATTCATTCCCAATGTTTGAACAAGAATCTATTTAAAGAGGTCAGAGGTCTGCTATCACTGTGAATAGGCCAGGTTGACCAAAGAGAGATGAGCCACGACAATTGGTACTGGAAAGGATACTTCTGTTTTTGAAAGAGACACAGCTTGCACACATGACGACAAAAGAACAATGTTTGTCTCTTGATGCAGATGTCTTGGTCTTCCAATTGATTCAGCGCTGCAAATTTAAGGTAACACCTTTAAAGTGATTATTGATCAACATGACAAAAATGAAAAAGTCACATGGTTACCACACTTGGACAACGGCCCTGTAGCAGATAAATGTTTGCGATAATGGCTCTATGATTTCGAAAATCGAGAGTTGAATTCAAGGATGTGGAGGACTGTTCTGGTTTCAAAATTCTTAGTAGATATCTATTAGTAAAACATTTTCACATCAAAGTAACGTAGCACAGCTCATCTTCCATCTGTATTAAGGATCCATGCCTCCTAACTTGAACAGGTAAAGATATGGATCTCCTCTTTTACATCAAAGGCCAATGCATCGTTTGATTTCGTCTCATAGTAAGCAACTCCCTTCGTAAACAAACCCCCACAAAAAAGATAAGGATATTCTAAATCAGTACAGTAAGCAGAAGAGCAGCTCAAAGCCTTGGATTCTGAAGAGTAAATCCCAAGCATAGGAAATGCACAAATATGGCTCAATGTTACAAGGAGAAGGCTCAAATGCCATTACTCAATTACATTTGTGCTTGTGACAATACATGAAAGGCAGTGGGGGATTAAGTGGGATTCAAACTTGAGCATGAGGGTTCATTCTAAAGGCGACCTATCATTATGCTAAACTTTGTTTATTGTTTAGGGGGTTCAAGTTTAATATATATACGAAAATATTGAAAAATTACCTTTTATATATACAGTGTAATTTTTCGTTGAGGGGGTTCGGATCACCCCTCTCTAGATCCGCCCCTGATGAAAGGATTTGTTAATCTCAAAATCTCACGATGGTGATACAAAAGATTGAGAAAAGATTTTCTCACAATCAGATGCTACCTCACATTTATGCTCTATCTTATTTCCTTGTAATTCCTCGAAGCACTTTTATCTTATTTTGTGCAGTTGAGTATTACTGAATCTTGCAAATATATTCATTCTCCTTATTTTCATTTTTTTTGTTTTGGTCTTTGTGAAGAACTAAAGTAATTCATCAATGGGCATAAAGATGATGCGCAACCAAACATAAGTTTCAAATCTGGTTAGAACCGGACATAATTCTAAACACAAGATAGGGAGCTAACGGATTTTTTTTCAAAGTCACAGAAGCATTAAAACTTCCTCTAATAAATAAGAGTATGGAACTTATACATCTTGCAAGCCAAAGTCCTCTGCTTCAGGAGTTTATGCATCACGGAATAGGAATTCAGGATTATCTTATTTTTCCGCATGTATTAGTCTATGAATTTTTTGAAACACATGTGACAGACTTTGTTTGAGCTAAAATTTTGTGGTTCCATTGGTGATGACCTATTAAATGATACTCATTATTTTTGAAAGGCAAACACAATGTTTTTTTGAGTTTATGTATCACGAAATAAGAATTTAAGATTATCTCATTTATGCACATGCATTAGTCTATTAATTTCAGGATATGTGTAATTGATTCTATTTGAGCTTAAATTTTGTAGATCCATTAATGACGTCTTATTAAATGATTCTTAATATTTTTCAAGGGTAGACATATTTTTTTGGGAGGGGGAAGGGGTGTTGATGAGAGGTGAAAGCAGCAATGCTTGGCGAAGGGATGTGCTGCACAAGGTTGTAAGACTGGAAAAGAAACAATGGGTGACTATTTTAATTAAGTTAGGGGTATTTTCGTAACTTCCATTTTATTTAGGAAGTTTATACTTTTAAGTTGGTATAAACATATCGAATTTATCTATGAATTTTTAAAAAAATGTATATCAGCTCTGTTCAAGCTCAAATTTTGTGGATTCATTAGTGTCAACCTATTAAATGATACTCATTATTCTCAAAAGGAGTACGTAGCTTTTTTGGAGTTTTATATATTTCTATTTTTCATGTATATTATTTTATGAATTTTTCGGAATATGTGTCTAAATCTGTCTGAGCTATTGATGACTATCTATTAAATGGCTCCCTGCCAAATTTCTTGACGAGAACAATATGTATAAAATTTGTGCTCATACTCAGTCAAATTATAATATAACTAGAGAAATTACTCGCGCTTCGCATGACCATTTAAAAATTCAAAATATAATTAAATCACTAATTAATATTTTAATTTTGATTAAAAAAATCAGTCAGTTGCTCTATTATATTCGAAGGTATACACCTAAAAGTATAGTTGCGACTAAAAGTTTCAATGTATGTAAGATATTCACATTCGTATTTATGGAATAGATATATCATATTAAGGTTACAATCCCGACCACGCTTTACATTTGAAAATATGAAATCAAATCCTCCACATTATTGAGGATATACTTTCACTGTGGCGCTTAGGAGATACACTTTCGCTTTGGCACTTAGGAGAACTAAATCCAATACAATTGATTTTATCATATATAAGAAAATCCTGGATCATGGAAGAAAAAGCAAATATGAAGATGTCAAGATCCAAAGGTGATGATAAATCTCCAAAATACTCTTTTTCATATCCCTAAGTTCTCTGAGCCTGTAGATGTGACAATAGCCAAAAATTCTTGAGAGCCAAAAATAAACTGGAAAGAAGAATTTATATAATCAAAAAATATGTGACTAACACTATCAAGCGTAGAAATTAGCTTATGGTTGAAAAAACCTAACAAACTAACTCCATTTATTGCTCCAATTCTCGTCAAGCATGCTTCAATTCTCAATAAATTTTTTAATGCCCTTGTGCAGTTTCACATGTATACTACTTAAGTAGTTATTACCACTTGTACATTTCATTTAAATGTAGCAAGCCTTAACTAAATTATTGGGACAAAATTTATGATTTATAAGTCTCTTAAAGTTTTAACGTTAAATTGACTAATTAGGTACATTTTCTGCGGCATCTTTTGCAACATTAATACTTATCTGTAGTCAAAGATGCATGAAATTTCTAGTTAGAGATAAAAATGTCTAACATACAATGTGATGCATTCTTAAACATTTTAAAGGATCTTGGGTGAAAGACCTATAATCCCAAGTAAATGTGAACTTACTAAGAATAGAACTAAAGAATTCACATAGATTCCTTGGCAAGTAACAAACTCAACTGCTGCTAAAAGTACCAATTACCATACTCACTTTCGGCTAGGAATGCTCTCCGGTATTTTTGATCCAACTCTTTTATGGTGTAATGTATTTCTGCAACCACATCATTTAAGTTTTTCCCTTTAAAAACTTCATAAGAATGGATGCTACTTCATTGAAATTATTTTTTCTTACTTGGAAGGTGCACAACAGTACAAAGCTCTTGATAAGTTGCTTAATATACGTGGGGAACATGAGGATGGTCAATGACAATTATTTCTAGTGCTTGAAATTTAGCTTCCGTCAACTTTTCGAGACCAACAAAAGAAAGTCATTCATATAATGTTCCTTAAATACAAGAAATGCAACTCTCTAGGTGATATGTAAGGAACAAAGAAATACAAGAATAACTTCAAGGCAAGGAAACTACAGGATGATGCTTGGAGCACCACTTATTCTCTTGGCTACCAAGAAATGCAACCACATGGAAACATATAAGGTTTTAAATAAGTACCCCAAAAAAATTAAATTAGGGGAAAATTTTAAAAATGACGTTGGCACATGATACTTGAAAGCATCATAACAAAAGAAAAATAAGTCAAAATCAATCAACATAGAAACATAATGAAAAAGAGGTCAAAGTAAATTTCACAAGGAACGTACATAAAGATGGATTAGTGTGAATTTTCAAAAGTTAGAGGGGATATAAGTTGACAGGGCCAACAGTAGGAAATTAAACGTAGTGAAAACAGGAAGACCTTGGATTGTTCGCAGGGCATTGAGAGGTGCTCTGTACAACTCCAAAGGCCGCAGCAAGAAGTTGTTAAGATCGGGCGAATTTGAAATTTTGCAGGAGGGGTTAAAAAATCGTTGGGAATAAGTAATTTGTGTTGATTTTATTGAATAGCCTCAGAAGCAATGATGGAGAACATCCATTTACGTAGGGATTTGCAAACAACACTAAAGCAATAGTAGCCTAAGAGGTTGTTTACAATGAAGAAGTTGTAAGAAAGATGCGGGATAGTGAAGGTCAATTCAGCAACTAGATTCAATAGAACCCAATAATGTCATTTCGAAACACAGGTATACACGAAAAGAAATCATGTAAAACTTCAGTTGAACCACAAATATAAGTAGTATGTATTCAACACAACTGGGAATATAGGTAAAATCATTGTTCTGCAGATGAGAATTTTCGGGACTGAATTTAAATGAATCAATAGTGAAAAAAGAGCAGCACTTCAGCAGCTCCAAAGGTCAATGCATAGGAACTATGGAAGACTGGTACCTTTGTTGGCGCACGGATCACAAAAAATAGTTAGCCTCTATATTTCTCCACGAGCATGTGCACAGTAAAAACCTGGTCTATAATTAACCACTACTACTTTAAAAACAGCTTCTTCAGAAAGAAGATCCTTGTTTGCACTATTGTCATCACAAAAAAAAGAATGTGGAATATAGGAAAACTCAGTATTCTGCCGATGAGAGTATTCGGAACTGAATTTACTTGAATCAATAGTGGAAAAGAAGTAGTACTTCAGTATCTTCAAAGTGCAATACATAGGTACCATGGAAGAATGGTTACCTTTGTCGAGGTGAACATGTTTCTCAGTAAGGTTATTCCTTTTTCAAGAATTTTGCAGCGATGGAGATTACTTCAATGCTGGATAATGAAATGGTGGCGGTTTCAGTTTATGGCCTTCTAGTCTCAACATACTTTAGATTCATCAGTTGCAGAGCATGTTGGCCTTATCATAAAGGCTCGGGATGGAGGAGTAAGCACTTGATTCGTACAGTATGTGTAAAATTGTGAGTTGTACTACCAGGCATACGTAAAGGCTTGTAATGTGATCAGGTTTTGTCAATTGTTTTACTGCTGAGTTGATCTTATGTCACTATGCTGGGTACATCCTCTTCGTGTAGTTTTTTTTTTTAAGAAATATTCATTGCAACATCTCTGCAATTGGACTTCAACTAATTCACGTCTTCTTCGCGGCCATGAAATTGGAGACGCAACTACCTCTTCGTGGTAACAAAGAGTTGTCTTATTGATGCAACTTTATTTGTGGGCAAATTCAATTGGTGAAGGTGTGTTGTGTGAAAGTATCTTGTTACAAGGCTCTGTAATTGGAAGCTCAACTTCCTCTTCGTGGTGGTGAGGAGTGTTCTTGTTCCCGCCTATGTAATTGTCTGGAAATTCAATTGTCGAAGTGTCTCATGATTCAGGAACAATATTTTGGGCCGACGTAATGTTTTTTACAGCGACATAACTGGAGACACAACGACATCTTCGTGGGGATGAAGAGTTTTCGTAGTGCCGCCTCTGTATTTGTGGGTAAACGCAATTGATGAAGAAAGTTTTTGGCCTATTGCAAAGGTGGTGGTTATCCAATTTTGATTTGTTTGACGCCTCTGTACTTGTTGGTAAAGGCAAAGTCTGATTTTGAGAGGAAGGTTACAAATCTGTTAAAAAAAAAAAACAAGGTAATATTTTGATTGCTATTTGAGATAATCAATTTAATGAAATGATATTATGTGAAATCATAAAGTACTGAAATTGAACAATTACTTCCCAAAGACTTATGCTTAGAAAATAATGTTGAATAATTGAAATCGCTTGATAGTATTAATATATTGTTTGATCTCAAATTATTGCAATGGCCTAATTTATTTATTTTTACACCTAAACTTACTGAATTTTACATTTCCTGTTTAATTTGTGAGGTAGTGGTTTGTTTGTAGCTATTATTTAGAACTCAACTAAGTTGTTAAAGACCATAGGAAGACTAATGGAGTCACTCTAGACCATAGGAAGATTACTTTCCTTTATTGATGCTTTCGATTTCTATATCAGGGAGATGAAATTCTCTCTAATCGTACTATCATTAACATCACCTCATTGTCACTAACATCTATGGAATCATCCATGACTGCTTTTCTTTTGCCAACTTTAAGCAAATCAAGCACATATTTCATCTCTGGCACTATGTATGCGACAACATTAGTAGAGACAGTGTTCACAAACTGTTAAGTACATGGAGTACATTGTGTTTGATGTTTTGATGATCAACAAATTATGTCAAGGACCAAGTAGAACATTGGGTTGTTTTGCTGAAGCTGGTTGTGGGATACAGCCTATAAAGCTGTTGTGGTTGGTAAGATGTCTATCAGAAGTGTACTGAAGGGCCATTAGTCCATGCAGTGTATCCACAACAGTATAAAAGAAGCTTGTCCAAGGATTAAACACATGTTTTTCAAGCATTACTAAGATTGAATATTCTTCTGCTGAAAAGTTCTTCCTTGGCTTCTTGCATAAGAAGACATAGCTGCTCCAGACTAGGGACATGATAAAAGGCTTCTATAGTTCTCTAGTTTGCTAATAGATGTGTTGTGTTCTAAAGTGTAAGATCACACCCAAATTATAAAGGTACATGATAAAAGTGTTGATTATTATCGGTTTATGCTTTGTATGCCTTGTAGACTATGTGTTAGTCTAAAGGCTTGGGTGTGTGTTAGTCTACCTGCATAAGGGCTGTTAGTGTAGACTAAAATAGGTTATTGGATGCTCATTGCTTGTGCTTGTGGTACAAGTTGATTTTCGAGGGAAAGTAGAGAAATAATGGGTGTGTTGTATTTCTTTACTTTGCTCTTTAGTGGATTTGATTTTGAATAAATCCTGTGGAGACAGGTCGTGGTTGTTCCTCTCTTGAGCAAGGAGTTCTCCCACGGAAAAATCCTTGTACTTTTGTCTTCCATTATTTACTTTCTTCAAGTTTTAGCTTACTGTATTTAGAAGGACTAGATCCTCTATTAGGCTAGTAGCGCATTAACTCATCAAGTGGTATCAGAGCAGGGATCTCTATTAAGTTCACACCTTGAGATTTACTATGAATATGGATGCTCCACTTGGAAGAAGGACAATCATCTACAAGGCCACCAAGATTCAATAGAAAGTACTATGGGTGGTGAAATGGTCATATGCACGACTTTTTGATGGTTGAGGGCAGTGAACTATGTGACATTGTTCTAGATGGACCATATGTTCCAATGACGAAAATGAAAGAAGGTGAAACAACAAATTTTGTTCCCCAGACTAGGAAACAATACACTGAGTCTGACAGGAAGAACATTGAGAAAAATTACAAAGAAAAAAACTGATTGTGTGAACGATAGGAGATAAGGATACAACCAGATCTATGCTTGTGAATCAGCTAAGGAGATCTGGGACTGTTTGAAAAATGATCATGAAGGAACTGAACAAGTGATAGAGTCCAAGGTGGACATGCTGACTTCTCACTATCAGGACTTTATCATCCATGAAGGAGAAACCATACAAGACATGGAGACCAGGATCTCAGTAATAACCAATGAGGTCAAGCGATTAGAAGAATCTATCTATCAGAGCAAACAAGTAAGAAAGGCTCTTAGAGTGCTTCCCAAGTCATGGGAGAGCAAAGTCGATGCTATCACTAAATCAAAGGAGTTGAAGACTTTGAAAATGGATGTTCTCATTGGCATACTTCATACTCATGAATTGAATAAAAAATATGATACGACCAAAAAAGAAGGAAAAAAGACAAAACTTTAGCACTGAAGATAGCTCAAAGCGATAAGGAGATTGATGGTGTGGATATGACATATATCACCAAGAGGTTCAAGAAGTTCGTCTGAAAAAGTCATGATATGGCAAAGAAGGGAAATGTTGGTAGGTCTCATGAAAATGTTGACTTATGTCATGGTTGTGGTAAACTAGGACACTTTATTAGAAAGTGTCATAGAAAAAGTGATCACAAGGATGAGAAAAAACTAGAAATGATAAAAGAAAGGACTAGGTTCTAGACAAGTACAAGAAAAAGGTTGCTGCTGAAAGGATCATAATAAAAGCACTGGGGGTGTGGGGTAATTCTTTAAGTGGATCTGAAGATGAAGAACAACCTCAAGATTCATTCGTGCTTGCAGTTAAGGATGATGATGAAGTCTATGATGGATGGTTTGCCTTTATAGCCAGTCATATGATGAAGAAGATGATGATGAAGAGGTAAGATTGCTAGACCTTAAAGATACCCTAGATCTTTACTCTACTAGAAAGCTGAAAAAAAAATTAGCATATGTTCTTATTGACTCAATTTATGAATTAACTGCTGAGAGAGACCTGTTAAATAATAGTGTAAATGTGTCTCATGATGAAAAAACGGTTCTGACTATGCAAGTGTATGATTTTGAAGTTAAAGTGGTAGCCTTAGGAACATGAAACGACCCCAAAAAGTTCCCGAAAATGTGCCTCGGAAGTGCCCAAAATCATAATTTCCATGTATCTCAAAATTCGTGCATGATATCGAAAATTCGACTTCATATTCTTGTTTAGGGAGTCATTTTGAGTGGAGAATATGTCTAACCTCAATTTAAAAGCAAACGATTAACAATTTCAATTTTTCAAAAATGAATTCTAGAGAGCTTTTCGCACCCCTGGCACAGCGCGCACTAGTGTAATTTTCGTGGCCAGTTTTGACTTCGGTCCAAGTCTTGTAAGTCTTAGACCTAAGTGTTCCCAAACGTGAAAATGCCTATACTTAACCATTTTTCACCCATCATATCATTCTAAAAATTCCCCAATATTCATTCAAACACTTAGCCGAATATTTTACTCCTAAACTCAAGTCTCAAAAACCTCTCCGAATCTAACGATTTCCTCTCAAGCTTCAAGTCTCCATCTCCAAAGCTAAGGTATGTGGGTTTATTTCATATGTTCCTTCACCCATGATATCCAAGCTCTTTTATTCAAAATTGTATGACTTATAGTTGATTTATTCATCGGTCATACTCATTATGAAATTCACTGTACACTATGTTGGCGGTTTATGAAATTATGACTGTCTATGTTTGGAGCTATCAATCTAAATGTCTATTTTATAATTGATGAAAGGTCTTCATGTATATTGTTTGAAGGTGTTTCCAAGTATCTATTGATGGCTTTACACTGATTTTTCTTGCATGATTCACTCTTAAATTGCATGATTTTACACTAGCATTACACACTCTCTAAGTATTTGATAAAATGTTCGGTTATGGATTCTTGAGGAATTGAAAGTCCAATGTATGTCTTATGACTTGAATGACTATATGATGATGATGGAATGATGATGAAAAGGAATATATGTGTATGATGATGAAAGGAGTGTATACATATATGAAATTATCTCTATATAGTGTTTGGGATTACCAAGCCTAGCTCAGGGGGTTATAGGACCGGGTAACCTATCAAAGGGTTGGTACCTTAGTCGCCTAGCAATAGGGGTGGTAGGACCAGGTAACCTTGTCAGGGGTTGGTACCCATCAACCTTGATGGGGGATTTGTACTCTGTCAACCTTAATGGGGGGTTTGTACTCTGTCAACCTCGGTGGGGAGTTTGTACTCCATCAACCTCATAAAGGGGTTCGTACCTCATGCGTCTATCTAAGGGGGTGGTAGGCCTTGGCTTGCATTATAACAGTCGCTCCTTACATCCGTATTATGATCTATATAAGCATGGTTTACTCTAAGTATCATTCATACATTCCATATTGTTAGTATGCTATTCATTACTTATGATTATGCATTTTACCTATGATGCCAACCCATTGTTGCATTACATCTTACATACTTAGTACATTAAAATATACTAACACATACTTTATACCTACAAATTGGTGTACCGCTTGATCATCCTCCTCCTCCATGTGGCTAGTACGACTTCTATCAAGCTTTTTGGTGAGTCCACCATTCCGGGGACGTTACTTATGATCTCTTGCTATGTATTAAGACTTTCTCTCTTTGACTTATGTATTGACTATGAGGGTGAGCCTGGTTGCTTTGTCTTGTCCGCTGCTCTTATCTATGTAGTAAAGGTGTTGTTGGACATGTTATGTATCTATGCTATGAGCTTTGACTCTATTGACTCTTGATTTTTATGATATGGAAGTTTACGTTTAGTCCTGATTTCCCTTGTTTATATTTATCTCTTATTGTCATTATAATTGCTTCCACGACCAAGGATATGTAATGAATATGCAATGAGGCTTGTTTGGGGTTCCTTCGGATTTCCCATTCGCCGGTCCCGTCTAGGCCCTAGGCTTGGGTCGTGACAAAATAGAAGAGAATGAAATGTTGAAACTGATGAAATCTGATGGTCAGTCAGATGCTAAGTTAAAAGTGAAAATAACTAAAAATTAACATGCATTGGAGGAGAAACTCAAGGAGGCTAAATTGAAGCTGAATTTAGCCTTGGAAAGAGACAATGTGATGGAAAGGGACCTGAAGAAAGTTAAAGAAGGTTTGAATAAATCTATGAAGTGGACCACATCCTCCAAGCTTCTGGGAGATATGTCCAGCTACTGGGGTGGTGAAAAAAGGGGACTAGGCTATGTCAATAAAATTGACCATCCTTATAATCCCCCATAGCAAATATTTGTCTATTATTGATAATCTTTTGTGTTTGCACTGTGGGAGAAATGGTCATCTCAAAGACAGTGGTGAAGTTGTTAAGAGAACTTTGAACAAACAGAAGTTTGTCTACTCAGAAAAGAAAATTATGAAGGAAGGACCAGGTCCTAAGCTAAACTGAGAAACAGACCTTTGCTCAGCTGGACCAAGAAATTTGTAATTAAGCCTCTATCTGCTTATTGGGAGCTCAGATTAAAATGGGTTCCCAAAATTAATGTGTGATTACTTGTAGGAAAAATACGGAGGATGCTGAATTTGCTTTGCTAAATGCTGAGTTTGCTAAAGGCTCTGGAGTGGGACCAAGTTCTGCTGAAGTGATGAGGCTGAAAGAGGAGAAGTCACAATTGACAAAGGAGGTCAAGTCACTTACCCAGCAGCTGTTAGAGGCACGCAAGGACCATAGTGCAAGCATGTCTAAGTTGATTCAGTCTCTTGCCCTCAAGTCCTCTAGTTCCTTCAACATATTCAAAACATTGGAAAACTGGAGAAAGAGAATTGAAAATAGAAAATAATTGAAGTGAAAAATGAAGTCATAACATTGCAGGATACATGTAGAAAGTTATTATACTTTTGTGCATTTGAATTCACTGTTACCAGCAAAGTACGCAGATGGAAGCAACTACACAATTCATCAATCAAAGATTTAAATCTATCACTTTCCAAGGACATCTCGTTAAACCTATTGGTTGCACGAACATACTTCAATCTGATCTCAACTTCCATTAGCTTCGAACTCACCAAGTTAACAATGATAATACTATCTAAACCAAGCATGTCAATTAAGCGCAAACTCTCCAATCCAGGACTCCTAATTTTGATTTTATTCAGTTCTTTACGTAAAGGAAGATAGTGGTAGGACTCTAAAGCTAATGGATGCTTTTCTCGAGCCTTGTTTGACATTTTTGTGGCCTATTTTAAGGATTTCTTTTTTCTAAATTGTTATACCTATTATTTTGAAAAGTTTTTAATTAATCTTTTATGTCAAGATTATTTTAATTGAAAAAATCTTCACAAGAAAATATTCTCTATTTATCTTTTATTATGTTTTGACTTTTTTTTTCCTCGCTCAAGTCTGTTTTAGTTGAAAAGAATTCTCTTTGTAAGTATTTAATCATAATAAGAAAATCTTCTCTATTAATTTCTTATTAAGCTTATTATAACTACTATTTAATATTATTATAATAATAATATAATAATTAAAAAAATAGTGAGAAGATAATTTTGTCTAAAGAGGAGTCTTTTAGTGAAGCACAAAAAGTTCAAACAATATTTCTAAGGGCTTTCACACTTTTAATACAGTACTAGTTTAAATATACGCGCTTTGCACGTGATCAAAGCGAGAAAAATTAATTTAATTATGAACTTATAAAAAAAATAATTTACTACAAAAATAATTTTGATAATTATTATTTATTTATAAATGTCGTATATATTGCGATTCCATCTCTAATTAGAACCCATGGTAAATTAGAATTGTCCTTAACGGTTGGAGGTTATTTTCTTGATTCAAATAAGGAAGAAGTAGAAGTCTATCAAATAAGGAAGATTTAGGAGTTTTTACATAGCTAGAATTTCTACTTTTATCACTCCCTTCATATATTTTAAAAGTCAATATTATAAATATAATTAAATAATAATTTAAAGAAAAATGGTGAAAAGACAATTTTATTTAAAGTAGAGTCTTTTAATATAAAGCAAAAAGTTCAAACAGCATTTCTAAGGGCCTTCACACTTTTAATATAGGAGAACTTTCATAAATAGCCTAGACTTGAAACTTAATATTGTCAAATAGCTATATTTTACCTAATGACACAATATAACCTAGGCTATATGACCTAGAGAGGGGAAGAGAAGCGAGCGATAACGAGAGAGGGAGGAGAGAGACGAGCTGCATATGTACATTTGTCAAATTGAATGAGTATATCTGTTAAATAATTGTATATGTGCAATTAATATACATATATATTTGTATATCTGGCAAGCGAGATTGAGAGGAGGGAGGAGGAAAGCAAGAAAAATCGAGAGACAAAAGCGAGAGTGGAGAGAGGCGAATTGTATATGTATATCTGTCGAATTAACTATGTATATCCCTCGGAATAATTGTACATATGTGTTAGACCCCATAGTTTTTTTTTAAATTAAGGATAATTATACAATTGGGAAATTTTGTTGTCGATGTTGGGTAATTTGAACTTAAGTATATTTTCGGTGCATGACTAGAATATCAAGTGAATTTGGTGTGTATAATTAAGTTTGAGTCGGAAGTCCTTGATTGGATCAAAATAGAAAAGTTTGGGGACCTAATTGAGCAATAGGCTAAGATGGAGCCCTTATGATGCAATTTTGGAAAGTTGAATTCTATATAAAGGAGTCTTCTTGTCCACAACATAAGGTCATCTCATTTATCTTAACACTTAGCAAAAAAATAAGAAGAGAAAGAAGAGAAAGAAGAAGTAGAGGAGAAGGAGAGGACGAAAGAAGGAGAAATCAAGTAAGTTATTCATCCTTGTGTTCTTGTTTGTTTTAGTATCCTTGTCTTTAAGTTGTGAATGGTGAATTGGAGTGTTGGGGACTTAGGGGAAATTTTGGAATGATATAACTATTCATATATATAC
>JAOTQR010129440.1:0-22383 GCA_025774065.1 Solanum ossicruentum | reverse complement strand
TGCTTCAATTTGTCACAATATCTTTGTTAGCTACATTTGTATGTACCATGTAGTACACATGTCTTCACAAAAGTAACGATATATATTTTTCTCTAAACCTCTCGTGTAGAAGTTATTTTGAGTGTGTTCTAATTGTTACTATGTGTTCACATAATGACATGCATAGAACAAAGTAATTACTTTAGTAATAACAAAAGTAATTAATTAACAGTAGAACACAAAAATTAATATGCATCACCTGATGAAGAACATTTTTATAGCAAATTTGACAGAAAATGCTTTCTTGAAGAAAGAAATTGTGTTCATCTTTTGGAAACATTTTAGAAAGTTATTTAAATATTTTTCTCTTAGATAATAACTTTTTTTAGAAAGTGCATTTTGTGAATTTCGCGCTCAATATTTTATATATAAAGATTTCACAAAGTTATCAATTAATATATCTAAAGTCGATTGTATTATTAGTATTATATTATTGATACTAAACTTAAAAACAATCATTTCAAGGATGATAGTTATCAAATGAGAAAAATTAGAATTATTGATAAATTCTTTCCTCTTCGATAGATTTTTGTGGCATCCCTGTGAAAAGATGAAAATATCTCTAGAATTAATCTTGCATGTAACGTGTCTTCCCATGCTCCGTTTGCAAATTCGAGACCGGATTTGCGATCAGTGCAAAAAACTGAATCGGAAAAGGGCCTCGACTCGACTTTAACGCGAAAAAACATGAATTATTACCCCTTCCGCTACGCGGAGATGACGCGGAACCACACTTGGTTTTTTTCCAAAATTTGACGAAACTGGAAAAATTCGTGCAAGAGTGTAAAAATACACTAGTGCGCGTCGCCCACTAGTGCATTAGGAAGCTATTTTTTTTCGATGGGGAGGGGTAGTTTCGACCTTTCCCACACCCCATATCCTAAGCTACTCAGTTTTAATTCATTTTAAGTCCAAAAAATGCATCTTTTATTCTTTCATTCTCTCAAAAACAAGAAAACTCTCTCAAAAACTCACGCTCAAGAAATTCAAGAACAGTAGTAGGGCTTAGGGATTCCTTCCAATTCCTCAAAAAGTCATTTCAAGGTATGTAAGGTCATTCTAAAATTATTACTTTAGAATACTTTAGAAAATATAAATTTAGTTTTCATCCCAGAAGTTTCGAGTCTTGGTTGAGATTACATTCATCTAAATCCTCTAAAGTTTAGTAAGTTTCTTTATGTATGCATAGATTCTTGCAAAAGAACGATGATTCTTGATTCTTTAACTATTATCTAGAGTATTGACTCCAAGATTTAAGGCTATAAATGATTTCCTGTTAATTTCATATGGGTTTCATGAATACTCGTAAAGCTTATAGTTTAAGACAGGTTAATTAATCCCTTTCTTGAATCATTCTTGCACTTTAGCTGAGTAAACTATATGTTAAAGAATATTGAGAAGATATTAGATTTCAGTCAAGTAAAATAATTCAGTTGAGAAAGCTAAGTAATAAGTTGGGCTAAGTCCCCGAGAAAATCAGATTTCAAGAACCCCAAGTCTTTAAGTATGAGCTAAATAAAAGTATTTTGGGAGTAGTATTGAGCAACGATATGGGCGAGAGTAGAATTAATTACTTGAACTCATAAACTATGTAGCCAACATATGATAGGATTGTACTATGGTACCTTCCTCACTTGGTACTGAGATGGCTCAGTTTTGGGATGGATCCACTCCCCTAGTTCTTCGTCCCCTACCCCGACAGAGTATGGGATGGCTCTGGCAGCATGGGCAAGATGCTTTATCACCATGAAGCTCATAGTGGTGGTTGTAGGTTAGAGAAACTCCCCAAGCTAAGAACTATGTTTTACTTCCAGTTTTCAGCATGTTATTTTTAGCATACCAGTCTTTATGATTATTGCTTTTACATTATGGATTATGTTTATGTCTTTTGAGAAGTATTATGATATTTTGATTAAATGTTTTGGCCATCTTACATACCGTACATACCACGTACTGACATCCTTAGGACCTGCATCATTTTATGATGCAGACACAGGTGACCGAGTTCCTCAGCAATTGCTTCATTGAGAACTTGATAGCTTCCGATAGTGGTGAGGCCTCTTCTCAGTCCGAGGCTCTTGGTTTATTTGTTATTTCTTTTCAGTCTTTATTTTTAGTTTTGGCTACTTGGGGCCTGTCCCAATTGTCCTTTCATATAGCTTTAGTAGAGGTTCCATAGACCATGTGTTAGTATTCTAGTCTCAGTTTGTTCATTATTGCTTATGCACTTCTACATTCAACTTATGCAAACAGTTTATGAATTATCTTGTTGCTTCTATAATTTTTCCATTACTGATAAGTCTTTCGCTGAGTAAGTATCCAGGCCAAGTGGTTCGCTTGGGACCAGAAATGGTTTTTGAGTGCCAGCCACGTCTAGGGTGTAGGCTCGGGGGTGACAAACTTGGTATCAAAGCACAAAGTCGAAGAGTCCTAGGGAGTCTATGGAACTATGTCTAGTAGAATCCCTATTATGAGTGTGAATTGCGCCACATCTATAATGGGGAGGCTACGGGACATTAGGAAGTGTCATCATTGATTGTTATTTTTTATCTCGTGCTTCAGAGTATATCTCTGTGAAGTCTCTTCTAACTCGTGCATTCACGCCATTTTTTCAGATCATGCCTCCTCACAGAGCTAGTAGACCAATAAGGGGTAGAGGGCACCCAACCAGGAGATACGCAAATCAGCCTCGCCGAATTACTAAGGAACCTAGAGGTCCAGCTATGCCTATGGAGCAGCCACAACAGGCAGACATCACCAACGCTGAGCTTCTCCAAGCCATTCAGACTTTGTCTTAGGTGGTCACTACTCAGGGAGGTTACCAGGGAGATGGTAGGGATGACGGGTCAGATACCGCCAGAGTTAGAGAGTTCCTGAGGATGAACCCACCAGAATTCACGGGATCCAATGTTAAGGAGGATCCTGAGAACTTCATTGAGGAGCTCCAGAAGGTGTTTCAGGTGATGCACATAGGTGATACTAAGCGAGTTGATTTAGCTGCCTACCAGCTCAAAGAGGTAGCCAGACTCTGGTTTGACTAGTGGAGAGGAAGAAGGGTAGATGGGGCGTCAGCTGTTAGTTGGGCGGTGTTTGAGGAGGCCTTTTTGGGATAGTACTTTCCCAGAGAGATACGGCAGGCTAAGGTAAGGGAATTTTTGAACTTGAAGTAGGAGAATATGAGTGTATGGGAGTACAACCTCAAGTTTACTCAGCTGACCCATTACACTCCAGCTATGGTGGCAGACATGCCTATGAGGATGGATCTCTTTGTGTTCGAATTCTCTCAAATGACTAAGAGAGAGGGCAGGAATGCGATGTTGATTAGGGATATGGGTAGAGACCGTTTGATGACATATGTACAGTAGGTAAAGGAGGAGAAGATGCAGGATAGGGAGGATTTCAGGAGCAAGAGGGCCAAGACATCCAGCTAGGAGGAAGGCAAGAGAGGGACTGGAGGTGGAGGTTACTTATCTTTCCAGCCTAAGACAGCCAAACCAGCACTTTCATTTGCAAGTACACCTGCACCGAGGGTCATTAATGAGCAGGGATAATAGCACCGCAGGTTCCCAGGCAGCCAATCACAGGGTAGTGTAGCTCAAGGATCAAACCGTTACCCTACTTGGGGTAAGTGTGGTAGGTCCCATCCCGGAGAGTGCCTTATGGGCACAAATGGTTGTTTCAAATATGGTCAGGTAGGGATATTTCTTGAAGGATTGCCCTATGGGGAAGCAGAATATGAGAGATACTAGATCACAGACAGTCTCTTCAGTACTACAGGGTAAGCCACCTCACAAGAGTACAACAGGGACAAGCGGGGCACAGACCGCTTGTACACTATGGGCACCAGATAGGAGCAGGAGAACTCACCAAATGTGATTACAGGTATGCTCAAAATCTTTTCTTATGTTGTCTATGTATTATTAGACCTAGGAGCCACATTGTCTTTTGTAACCCCATATGTAGCTTTGAAGTTTGGGGTTAATCTAGAATGCCTTCTTGAGCCTTTCAGTATTTCTACTCCTACTGGAGAGTCTATCTTAGCCCAAAGAATCTATAAGGGATATCCAGTCTTTGTTTATCACAAGACAATTGTAGCTGATTTAGTAGAGTTAGATATGGTAGAGTTTGATGTCATCCTAGGCATGGATTGGTTTCATGCTGGGTATGCCTCCGTAGATTGCAGAACCAGAGTAGTCCAGTTTTGATTTCCTAACGAACCAGTCTTAGAGTGGAGGGGTAGCTCAATATTTCCTAAGGGTTAGTTTGTCTCATATCTCAAAGCTAGAAAGTTGATTTCCAAAGGGTGTATATACCACCTAGTCAGAGTTCAGGATTCTCGTGCCGAACCACCATCTCTTCAGTCTATTCCAATTGTGAATGAGTTCCCAAAAGTATTTCCTGAGGATCTTCCCGGAGTCCCTCATGATAAGGAGATAGACTTTGGGATAGACACTCTTCCAGCTACTCAGCCTATATCTATCCTTCCATATCGTATGACTCTTTCAGAGCTAAAAGAGTTAAAGTTGCAGCTGAAAGATCTCTTAGATAAGGATTTCATTAGACCAAGCGTCTCACCTTGGGGTGTTCCAGTTTTTTCCATGTGTAAAAAGGACGGTTCTCTATGGATGTGCATAGATTATCGTCAGTTGAACAAGGTGAACATTAAGAACAAGTACCCTCTTTCCAGAATTGATGACTTATTTGACCAACTCCAGGGTGCTACCTATTTTTCCAAGATAGATCTCAGATCTGGGTATCATCAGCTTAAAGTTCGAGAGAGAGACATTCCTAAGACATCTTTCAAAACCCGCTATGGTCATTATGAGTTTTTGGTCATGTCCTTTGGACTGACAAATTCACTAGCAACTTTTATGAATCTTATGAACAGGGTGTTGAGGCCATACCTAGATATGTTCATTATTGTGTTCATAGATGATATCCTGATCTACTCCCGTAATAAGGAGGAGTATGCAAATCATCTTAGAGTTATCCTTTAGACCCTTAAGGATCAACAGTTATATGCTAAATTTTCTAAGTGTGAGTTTTGGTTGGCATCTGTGGCATTTCTGGGGCACATTATTTCTGGTGAGGGTAATCAATTTGATTCCCAAAAGATTGAGGTAGTGAAGAATTGGTCAAGGCCCACAACTCCCACAGAGCTAAGGAGTTTCTTGGGCTTGGCGAGGTACTACAAACTGTTTGTAGAAGGGTTTTCTTCTATTTCAGCTCCCTTAACTAAGCTGACTCAGAAGAAGACTAACTTCGAATAGTCAGAAGCTTGTAAGAAGAGTTTCCAAGAGTTGAAGACTAGGCTGACCACAAGCCCACTCTTATCCCTACCAGATGGAGTTGATGATTTTGTGGTATATTGTGATGCTTCCAGAGTTGGCTTGGGCTGTGTATTAATCCAGAGAGGCCAGGTGATAGCATATGCCTCCTGACAGCTTAAGTTTCATGAAAAGAATTACCCAACTCATGATCTTGAGCTTGCTGCGGTAGTGTTTGGTCTGAAGATCTGGAGACACTATCTATATGGTGGGCATGTGGACGTATTCATGAACCACAAGAGCTTGAAGTATGTGTTTGGCCAGAAGGAGATGAATTTGAGACAGAGAAAGTGGTTGGAGCTGCTGAAAGACTATGATATGAGTATCCTCTATTATCTAGGTAAAGCTAATGTAGTTGTTGATGCTCTTAGCAGGGTGACCATGGGGAGCACAACACATGTTAAGGATGAAAAGAAAGAGTTAGCTAAGGAGGTTCACAGACTAGCCCATTTGGGGGTGCAGATTGAAAATTCTGACGAAGGTGGGGCCATTGTCAGAAATGGGTCAGAGTCATCCTTGGTAGTAGAAGTGAAGGAAAAACAAGACAGGGATCCCATCCTTCTCCAATTGAAAGAAGATGTTCAGAAGCAGAAAGTATTAGTGTTCTCAAAAGGGAGAGATGGTGTCCTAAGATACCAAGGCAGATTATGTGTGCCAAGTGTTGACGACCTTAGAGATAGGATTTTGCCTGAGGGTTATAGTGCCAAATACTCTATCCACCCTGGTGCAACAAAGATGTAGAGGGATTTATGAGAAGTCTATTGGTGGGGCGGTATGAAGAAGGACACTGCAGAGGTGTCTAGATGCCCAAATTGCCAGCAAGTTAAAGTTGAGCACTAGAGGCCTTGTGGTGTAGCCTAGAATATAGAGATTCCGAAATGGAAACGGGAGATGATTAATATGGACTTCGTAAAAGGCTTACCTCAATCTCGTAGACAACATGATTCGATATGGGTAATAGTAGAAAAAATGACCAAGTCAGCTCACTTCCTACCTGTCAAGACGACGGATATAGCTGAGGATTATGCCAAACTTTATCTTAAGGAGATTGTTAGGCTGCACAGGGTCCCTAATATCCATTATTTCAGATAGATGAGCTCAGTTTACAGCACAATTTTGGAAGTCCATTTAGAAGCGGCTTGGTATGAAGGTGAATCTTAGCACAACTTTCCATCCACAGACAAATGGGAAAGCAGAGCGGTCTATACATACCTTGGAAGATATGCTGAGGACATGCATGATAGACTTTAAGGGAAATTGGGATGATCATTTACTTTTGATTGAGTTCGCTTGTAATAATAGTTTTCAGGCCAGAATACAGATGGCACCATATAAGGCCCTTTACGGGAGAAGGTGTAGATCACCCATAGGGTGGTTTGAAGTTGGTGAGGCAAGGTTGATAGGGCCTGACCTAGTCCATCAGGCTATGGAAAAAGTGAAGGTCATCCAAGAAAAGCCAAAGACATCCCAGAGTCGGCAAAAGTCATACACTCATGTTAGGAGGAGAGATCTGGAATTTGAAGTAGGTGATTGGGTGTACCTGATGGTATCACCAATGAAGGGATTTATGAGGTTTGGAAAGAAGGAGAAACTCAACCCATGATATATTGTCCCTTACCAGATCCTGAGATGAATGGGCAGCGTTGCTTACGAGTTAAAGTTACCAGTGGAGTTGAGCATTATACACCCAGCGTTTCACATTTCAATGCTTAAGAAGTGCTTGAGAAATCCCTCCCTGGTTGTCCCGTCTGAAAGTGTGAGAATTTAAGATAACTTGTCATATGAAGAGATCCCGATACAAATATTAGACCGACAAATTTGCAAGCTAAGTTGAGGACCAAAGAGATAGCTTTGGTGAAAGTATTGTGGAGAAACCAATTCGTGAAGAAGCCACATGAGAAACATAAGCAGACATGAAGGTCAAGTATCCACACTTGTTCGTTAGCCTAAATGAGAACCTTGAAGATAAAGTTACATACTTAAGAATACTTATGCTAGTTCACAATGTGGCAATCTTGTTGTCTTGAGCTGAAATTCTTTGTATCGTTATCATTTGAGGACAAATGATCCCAATGGGGAGATATTGCGACACCCCTGTGAAAAGATAGAAATACCCCTAGAATTGACCTTACGCATAACGTGTCTTCCCATGCTCCATTTGCAAGTCCGAGATCGGATTTGTGATCAGTGCAAAACATTGAGTCGGAAAATGGTCTTGACTCGACTTTAATGCGAAAAATGTAAATCATTTTTTCCAAAGAAAATAAAAAATAGTAAGGTTTCCATGCCCCTTCCACGACGTGGAGAGGATGCAAAACCACACTTGGTTTTTTTTGAAAATTGATGAAACTGAAAAAATTCGTGAAAGAGTGTAAAAATACACTAGTGCGCATCGCGTCCTAGTGCATTAGGAAGTTGATTTTTTTTCTTCAGAATGGGAGGGGTAGTTTAGACCTTTACCACACCTCATATCCTAAACTACTCAGTTATAATTCGTTTAAAGTCCAAAAAACACATCTTTTATCCTTTCAATCTCGCAAAAACATGAAAACCCTCTCAAGAACTCACGCTCAAGAAATTCAAAAACGATAGTAGGGCTTAGGGATTCCTTCCAATTCGTCAAGAATTCATTCCAAGATATGTAAGATCACTCTAAAATTATTACTTTAGAATACTTTAGAAAATATAAATTTAGTTTTCATCCCAGAAGTTTCGAGTCTTGGTTAAGATTAAATTCATCTAATTTACGTATGCATAGATTCTTGATAAAGAATGATGATTCTTGATTCTTTAACTGTTATCTAAAGTATTAACTACAAGATTTAAGGCTATAAATGATTTCCTGTGAATTTCATATGGGTTTCATGAATACCCATAAAACTTATAGTTTAAGACAAGTTAATTAATCCTTTTGTTTAATCATTCTTGCAATTTAGCTGAGTAAACTATATGTTAAAGAGTATTGAGAAGATATTAGATTTTAGTCAAGTAAAAGAATTCAATTGAGAAAGCTAAGTAATAAGTTGGGCTAAGTCCCCGAGAAAATCAGATTTCAAGAACCCCAAGTCTTTAAGTATGAGCTAAATAAAAGTATTTTGGGAGTAGTATTGAGCACCGATATGGGTGAGAGTAGAATTAATTACTCAAATTCATAAACTATGCAGCCAACGTAAGATAGGATTGTACTACGGTACCTTCCTCACTTGCTACTGAGATGGCCCAGTTTTGGGATAGATCCACTCCCCTAGTTCATCGTCCCTTACCTCAGCAAAGTACGGGATGTCTCTGGCAGCATGGGCAAGATGTTGTATCACCATGAAGCTCATAGTAGTGGTTATCATATAGAGAAACTCCCCAAGCTAAGAACTATGTTTTACTTACTAGTTTTCAGCATGTTATTTTCAGCATACCAGTTTTTATGATTATTGTTATTATATTATGGATTATGTTTATGTCTTTTGAGAAGTATTATGATATTTTGATTAAATGTTTTGGCAATCTTACATACTGTATATACCACGTATTGACGTCCGTAGGACCTACATCATTTTATGATGCAGACGCAAGTGACCGTTTCCTCAGCAACCGCTTCGTTGAGAACTTACAATAGCCTTATAGTGATAAGGTTCCTGAGAAAAATAACATTCTGATTACAGCTACGAGGCTCAGGTACGACTCATAGGTTGACCTACGAGTCATATACTGGACTTGTAATAGGGAACAAAATACAATTTAGAACAAGGCAGGTCTAGCAAGTCCCGCACTATAATTCGTAGTAGGCACTACAAGTCAAAGGTTGGTCTCGTATGGTAAGTGTTAAGGAACCTCAGGTGACTGTTGCCTGCTATGTGGAGCCACTACGACTCGTAGGGTGACCTACGACTCGTAGTGGGTTGTCATAGCAGAAAACAGAAGGCACTTGTGGTGCCTATAACTTTCCCACAAGAACCACAAATCATTCAGAATAACAATTAAATAGCATCGAAGAAAACATTGTCATAACAATGCAAACACACAACGAATCCCATCATCCAAACATGTCAAACCCAAACAAGAGTTACCTTTACAAGCACATCGAAAAATATCCCTTCTGGCTTCTTTATGGTTCTATCCTCCATGAGCAGGCATATTCTTGTTGGTGTAGGAGTGCCAAGGCCAAGCTTTTTGAAAATGGCAAGAGGCATTAGATTGATACCTGCTCCTAAGTCACACCATGCTCTTGCAAATTCCATATCACCACTGGTGCAAGGAATAGTGAATGCACTGGGATCCTCTCACTTTTGGGCAAGGCATTTGGTCATAATGGCACTTTATTGTTGGAGCTCTTGAGAATGCTCTTGGCTCAATGTGCGCTTCTTTGTCACCAAATCCTTCATGTATTTGGCATACTCGGGCATCTTTTCCAAATATTCTAGAAGGGAAATGTTGATGGATAATTGCTTTAACATCGAGAGGAAGTGTTTGAATTTGCCATCCTCTTCTTTTTTCTTAAGCCTTTAAGGGCAATGAGGAGGAGGGTTTGGAATCGTCTTAACTTTATCTTGCTCTCTCACATCTTATCTTTGCATCCCAACACTCTCCGAACCTTCTCCCTCAACCACAACGTCTCCACTAATACCCTTCTCACAAATTTCATCCCCAATGACCGGCATAAAGGGATCTGTGGTGATTTTACCACTCCTGGTCATGACCACCATACAATGCCCATCATTCTTTAGATTTTGAATTGGACTGCTTGGTAAGATGCTCTTTTGGCATTGGTTTAATTGCAAAGAAACTTGCCCAGATTGTTGTTCTAATTGTTTAATAGCCATTAAGTGAGACTCTATCTTTTGGTTTATGCTTGAAATGTCCGACTTCATTCCTTTTAAGGTCTCATCTTAGTGGTCTGCTTTTTTCAACAACTTTTCAAACATTTCTTCAATCCTCGAAGTATTTGGCACGACATACGATTATGGGGCGGCACATAACGACCATTTCTATAACCATCTCTTCTATCCTATTCGGCATCCGACACTCTCTCTCTTTAATAATAGCCACCTCGATTGTCTCTATAAGCACTATCACGGTTGTAGTTCCGACCTTGATTCCCAGAATCTTGCCTCTAATAGTTCGAATTGGATGCTTAGGGGTTATTCCGGAAACCCCTCGCGTGGTTACTCACGAAGCAAGCATCTTCATCAATGGATCTTTATACATAGGAGCCTTAGGAGTTTGGTGAGCAACCGCTTGAACACTTGCTTGGTTTTGCTTTAAGACCAAGTTCATACTCGTACAAAGTTGAGCAAGTTATTCTATGATCTCTTCGTTGACCTTTGCTTACTCATTATTGGTGTTGACTGCACAAGAAGTCTTCATTGTACCTCTCTCTCTCTCTCTCTCTCTCTCTCTCTCTCTCTCTCTGACCCCATGCTCTATTGCTTTTAATCATTTGCTTCATTCTTGCGGCTATTAATGAAAAAAGTTGGCCAAGAAACATGCCTCCCATGATTTTGTTGGCACAAACTTGACTAATTTCGTCAAACGCCTGATAGAAAATTTCAACCAAGGCATCATCAACAATCTTATGATCAGGGACCATCCTCAAGTATTTAGTGAATCTTTCCCATGTGGTCCTGCTAGGGTTACCAGGCAATTACTCAAAATTGTTTATTTGGTATTTGATCTTAAGCTTCTTTGATCTTGGGAAATATCTCTCTAGAAACACTCTCTGAAGCTTTGCCCAGCTTGTTATTGTACTCGGCGGAAGCTCAGATAACCAAAAAGCTGCATTACTAGTTAGTGACAATGGGAACACTCATAAACCAACTACCTCCACTGAAAGATTTTGTGTCCCCATAACACTCTTATAGACGAAGACGACATTATGGAGATGGTGATGAGAATCCTCTAAAGGTAACCCTATGAACAAACCATGATTTTGGAGCATTTGAAGTAATCCACTTGACACCGAAAACTTAGCATCTGCTGGTAATGGAGGCAACACTATAGCACTAGTAACATCCATAGCCATAGGGTTTAAGCGATATTGATTCCAACCATAAGCGTTCCCGTTAAAATCCCTAAGTTGTGGCCTATCATCCCTTGGTGGTGGATTCTCTTTTCTTCCCATATCATCGTTCACATTCATTTCTTCCTCAACCGCAATATTCTCATTCACGTGAGTCATTCTTCTAGTAAGACGATGGATCTCCATGTTGATCGGAGCTAAGGGATTGCCTTGGCTCCGTATATTGGGTATACAACCTAGTATACCTTACAAACAAAATCAAACAACAAGAAAAGTAAAATACAAGAGATTCTATAAATGAACATTTGAATTAACTAATAGTGAAATCAATTCAAGAACCTAGCAGTGTTCTCCGGCAACGGCGCCATAATTTTTGATGTTCACGCTCCAATAACAAAGCGATCGCAGTCAGCAATAAACCAAATCGGAGGTTAGGGTTGAATCCACAGAGAATATAGGTATTGACTATATAGATCCACTATCAATCATTTCAAGCATCGATTACTAAAGTATCTAAGATAGGGGGTTTTGTGATTCAAAAATAAAAATAAAAATAAATACTACACTAATTCAGCGGAAGACAATCAAATTGAGGGACAACTTGAGAATTGTGTTTCCCATGATTCAATGACTCAATTACCCTAGACAACATAACTCTAAGTGAGAATTCGTATGTAGGACAATAAGTTAGGTTCTTCCAGCCCTCTTGTGAAGGTGAAGGTTGAATTTCACCATGGTGCTTGGTCGGCAACCATGGTGTGCCAACTAACCATTACTTATTGTCCTAGTCAACCTCCCCTTGGTCAAGTTTGGTTGATTAGACGAGAACACATCAATCGAATACTATCATTTACTTCCCTTTTTCTATTTGTCACTACCTTGGTCGGGATCGTGATAACAGGCAGGGTTTGGTGTTGGCCACCACCACACATCAATCAAAATGAAGGGAAATGAATAATACGTGCAAAACCCCAATCAAAGAAATGCACAAAGTCTAGGTTAATTCAAGTCAACTACTCATGGTTCCATAACCCCAAGTTGTGGGTGCTTAGCTACTCATGGCTAAGGAAAAATAAACAACAATGAATGTAAAGGACATAGTTGAGAGTTTACCCAAAACAGTGAAAGACAAGAACACCTTCAAGTTGGAAACCACAAGCTTTAATTAATGGAAGATGAGTACAATGTGATTTTCCAAACCCTCAAAGTGGGTTTTCAAATTAAAAATCTAAATCTACACCAAACTCTAGAAATGTTCTAGAGAGAATATTCAAAGTGTGGAATAAAAGATTCAAAGTCTGGTCTCCCTAAAAAAGCCCTATCATTAAGTATTTATACTATTTATAAATTCATCCTAAAAATTAAATAGAAAAGACAGCTGGCAGCAAGTACGTCATGCAGGTACAACTCGTAGGGTAAACTATGAGTCACAATCGAGGTTTTGTGGTCAGCTTCTGGCATTTTGGACTTAACTTCTATGACCCACTGTTATGAGTCGTTGCTTGGGCTACGACTCGTATGTTTCTTTTGTAGTCTAGGCCTTCAGTTTTTTGTCCAAAATTTTAGCTCAATATTTCTTGCTATGATCCAGCCTATACGAGTCATAGTGATACCTATGACTTGTAGAGTAGCCTCGTAGGGCTAACCTCCACTTAGAAGATTCTTGATTTTGCTCATTATTCCTTGCTATGAGCACCCTATGACTTGTAGCTTGGGCTACAACTCGTAGGATGGCTCATATGTCCTGCACTTCAGCAAAATCTACAATTTTCTCCCAAAATCATGCCAACCTATCTTTTCTGCAACAATAACATAAAAACATATAAAAATCATAAAAAACGCATTAAGAACTTGCAAAATCCCTTTTTTTGAGCATCAAATATACTGTATTTTGACATCACATCAGTAAGTCTTACATACCTGAAAATAGAAGAAGTACTCAAACTTTAGTCGATCTTCTGTTTTGAACTTGAAACCCTTGCTTTTCTCCCTCCTTCGGTGCTCTCAAGAATTCCTAAGCGTGAATAAAAGGTAAAAATACGACTGGGGTTTTGTTTTAGGACTTTAATTATGTCTAAATTGCCTAAGATTAGATTAAAAGGGGATAGGAATAGACAAAAATACCATGCTTAAAAACTGCATACAAGGTTTATGATACCACGTCTACAGGTCATAGATCATTTTATGAGCCTTAGATGACCTTTCGTAGGTAAGGTATCCAAAAGTTTGAGTTACTGGAATTTGGAAGAATCTATGAAACCTCTTCTATTGGCCGTAAATATTTCTATGGGTTGTCTAATAACTCGTAACTCAATATACGAAAAAGTTGATTTTTGGGTCACCAAGTCATGAAACCTAATCTATGGGTCATATATTATCTCGTAGATGGGCCTTCGACTTATAAATTTTCACCAAGTCACCTGGGAATTTACGAGGCCTCTTCTATGGGCCTTAGATCACTCTACGGGTTGTAGATGACCCTTATGGTTTCTCTTCCAGTAATTTTTCTTAGTCATTTTCTTACTTTTCTTTGTGCATCTACTCAGACTAGGTGGAAAGAATTAAGGAGTGTTACATTACCTCCCCCTTGGGATCATTCATTCTCGAATGAAGAGAAATCTAGGAACTTTAATCAAGGCATGAATCGTCCTGTAGACTTTAATAATCAATCAGCTCTCATCTCACTTATGAAATCGATCATCCAAGAAACTCAGCAAGTAAAAAAATTAAACAATAAACATATCAAATCAATCCTCACTCGGACTCTAGAGCTCTATTGTCTATCAAACTCAGAATGGAAGGAGAACTGAAGGAACAGGAATTCAAAAATTTAGAAGGAAATCATTACTGTCAGCTCTCTATTCATCAGTAAGCATGAGTAAATGAGGGAATTTTTCCTTCATATCCTCCTCCACTTCCCAAGTAGCTTCTTCTACAACTTGGTTTCTCCACAACACTTTGACAGATGCAACTCTTTGGTTCTTAACATGCGAACTTGGCAATCAAGGATTTGGACAGGAATCTCCTTATAACTCAAGTTGTCTTTTACTCCAATACTCTCAATAGGAACAACTAACTGTGGGTCTCCCAAATACCTTTAAAGCATAGAAACGTGGAAGACTGGGTGGATGGTCGCTAACTCTGATGGTAGTTCTAACTGATAAGCCACATTGACCATTCTCTTTATGATCGGATAAGGGCTAATACACCTCGGACTCAACTTTTCCTTCTTTCCAAATCGTATTACACCTTTCATAGGTGATACTTTCAAATACACCCAATTGTCAACCTCAAACTCTAAGTGTCTTCTTCTAACATTGGTGTTGGATTTCTACCGACTCTATGTAGTCTTCAACCTTTCTTGAATGATCCTTACTTTTTCCATGGCTTGGTGAACCAGCACTGGTCCAATCAATATTGCTTGACCTACCTCGAACCATCCAATCGGTGATCCATATCTCCTCTCATAGAATGCCTCGTATGGGGCCATATAAATACTTGAATAGAAGTTGTTGTTGTAAGCAAACTCAATAAAAAACAAGTGGTCATCCCAATTATCTTTGAAATCAATGATGCATGCTCTCAACATATCCTCCAATGTCTGAATTGCGTGCGCTGCTTGGCCATCGTTCTGTGGGTGAAAACCAGTGCTAAGGTTCACCTTCGAACCTAAGACTTTCTAAAAGGATCTCCAAAATAGAGCAATGAATTGGGCTCCAGTGTCTGAGATGGTAGATAAAGGAACTCCATGTAGTCTAACAATATCCTTTATGTATAGTTGGGCATAATCCTCCGCAGTGTCAGTCGTCTTTACTGCCAAGAAGTGAGCAGATTTGGTCATTCTTTCAACTATCACCCAAATCAAATCATGCTATCTGCAAGACTTTAGTAAACTTGTGACCAAGTCCATATTAATCATCTCCTATTTCCATTTTGGAATCTCAAAATTTGAGCTATTCCACATGGCCTTTTGTCACGACCCAAGCCTAGGGCCTAGATGTGACACGATGAATGGGGAACCCGAAGGAACCCCAATCAAGCCTCTTAACTTGTCATCACACATCATTGGTAGCGAAAGAACATAAAATACATAAAGTAAGAATAGGGGAAATGGGGATAAGGGATAGCTTGCAACATATCATACTCAAAGACAAGAGCCAAACTCATATCTTAGTTACATAATATATCTAACAAACACCTCTAATACATAGATAAGAGCGGGGGCCAAGAGAAAGCAACCGGACTCACCCTCTTAGTCAATAGAACATAAAGTAGAGTGTCCTAATACAAAGTAGTAGAACATAGACTAAGGTCCTCGAAATAGAGGACTCACCAACTATAGCACCGAATAGCCACGTGGAAGAGGAGGATAATCAACTTGGGCTCCGGTTCCTACATGGTAATATCATGTAGGCAAGAGTATGTGTTAGTACGTTTGAATCTACTAAGTATGTAGGATGCAATGCAACAAGAAATAGGCATCATAACCAAAATGCATAACAATAGGCAATAGGCATAATGTAGCAATATGGCATGTATGATCAATGCTAGAGTAAAAACATGCTTAAATAACTCATGATCATATAAAATATCATTAGTGAAGAATAGACCAACTAGATTTACAAAGTATAAACCCCTTGGTCAGTTGATGATGATCTCACCCTATCACCCTGGTGATGTAGTAAAAACACCTCACATGGTTAATGATGATCACATCTTATCACCCTGGTGGTGAAATACAAACCCCTCACATAGTTTGATGAGTACAAACCCCCACCTCGGTTGATGAGTACAAACCTCCACCTCGGTTGATGAGTATAAACCTCCACCTCAATTGATGAGTACAAACCCCTACCTCGGTTCATGAGTATAAACCCCTATCTCAGTTGATGAGTATAAACCCCCACCACAGTTGATGAGTATAAAGCCCCACCTCAATTGATGAGTACAAACCCTCACCTCGGTTGTCTATATTCTTAGTCCCCCGAAGTGGGTATGGTCTAATGCAACACTTTATATAGAATATGTCATATACGTAAGCTCTTTTCATTATCATAACAACATTCATGTCATATATCATGCTTTGGACCTTCAAATCCTCAAGAAACCCTAGCTGTACATTTTATCGAACACTTGGGGGGTGTAATGGGGGTAAAGGACCATGCAATTTAGAGATCAAATCATGCAAGAAAATCTATTGTAAATCCATCAATCAACACCTTGCAACACCCCCAAGACATTCACATCAAATACCTCATCAAATCCAATATTAAATCCGAGATTTTGAGCTCAAAACATGCTAAAACAACCATACTTTCATGAACTCAAATCACTGTGTAGTAACTTTCTTAATGTACAAGACCCACATGTAAAATCAACTTTAAATTATGCTATATTAGTAAAGAGGAGATTAGGGTAACATGGGTGGAAGAACCTAATGCTAAAACCTACATACCTTAGCTTTGGAGAAGCTCTTGGTGAAGATTGAAAATGGAGGCTTGAAGGAAATCCTTATTTCCGGATGAGGGTTTTGATACTTGAACATGAATGACATAGGAGATAAAATATGAACCCACTTTGAATTCTAGGTCACTTCTTCTTACATCGGCGTAGGATTTTTGACTGCTTTGTGTTGTCCTCAACCTTTCCCTAATCATCCTTACCTTCTTAGGAGCTTCTATAACCAGATCTGGTCCCAATAAAACCACCTCTCCAACCTCCAACCAACCTACCGGTGATATACAACATCTCCCATAAAGAGCCTTAAAAAGCGCAATGTCGATGCTAGAGTGGTAGCTATTGTTGTATGCAAACTCAATCAATGGAAGGTGATCATCCCAACTACCTTTAAGCTCCAAAACACAAGCCCTAAGAATATCCTCAAGTGTTTGAATGGTTCTTTCGGCTTGGCCATCTATTTGAGGGCGAAAGGTCGTACTAAGGTGAACTTACGATCCGATATGATGGATAAAGGAATCCCATGTAACCTTACTAACTCATGGATATACAACCTTGTATACTTTTTAGCCCTATATGTAGTCTTAACCGGTAGAAAGTGAGCCGATTTCATCATCCTATCAACCACCACCCTTATGGAATCAAAACCTTTTCTAATCTTGGCAACCCAACCACAAAATCCATATAAATCACTTTCCACTTTCAAGTAGGAATCTCTATGTCTTAGGTTAGGCCACTCGGCCTTTGATGTTTGGCTTTGACTTATTGAAAACTATGGCAATCAGAAACAAATTTGGCAATGTCCCTCGTCATGCCTCCCCACCAATACATATCCCCCAAGTCTCTATACATTTTGGTGGAACCGGGGTGGATAGAATAAGAAAAACTATGGGCCTCATCAAGCATTTTCTCCCTTAAGGGCACGCACAATCTAACTTGGTATCTAAGGGAACCATCTCCCCCTTGGGAGAAAACCTCTACTTTGCCCTGTTTCACTAAGGCCTTCAATTCAAGCAAGGAGAAGTCTAGATCTTGTTTTGCTATTACCTTATCAACCAAAGAAGATTTGGAACCATCAACAACAACAACACCATTATCCACTTCTTCCAACCTAGCCCCCAATCTAGCCAATCTATGCACCTCCCTAGCTATCTCTCTATCACCACCATCCACATGAGCTAAGCTAACCATAGACACCAGACTCAAAGCATTCACCCCAGGATTTTCCTTACCCGGATGGTAATGCATACTCATGTCATCGTCCTTAAGAAGTTCTAGCCACCTTCTTTGTCTCAAGTTGAGATCCTTTTGAGTGAAGACGTATTGGAGGCTCTTATGTTCGGTGAAGACATCAACATACACCCCATATAAATAATGACCCCAAATCTTTAATGCAAACACCACGGCGGCCAATTCAAGATCATTGGTAGGGTAGTTCTTTTCATGCACTTTGAGTTGCTTAGAAGCATAGGCTATGACCTTACCATTTTGCATTAGCACACAACCCAAACCAACTCTAGATGCATCATAATACATGACAAAACCATCAAGCCCACCTGGTAGTGACAATATAGGATCAGACATAACTCTACCCTTCAATGTTTGGAAGCTCCTCTCACATTCATTGGTCCACATACATTTAACCTTCTTTTTTAGTCAATTTTGTCATAGGGTAAGCAATGGAGAAGAACCCAATCACAAACCTTCTATAGTAATCTGCAAGGCCTAAGAATCTCCTAATATCCAATGGGCTCAATGGTCTAGGCCAATTTCTAATCACATCGATCTTCTTAGGATCCACTTTAATACCATCCTCCGACACCACATGACCCAAGAATGCAACCTCTTCAACCAAAATTCACACTCTTCATATTTAGTATACAATCTCTCCTCCCTCAATCTTTGCAACACAACCCTCAAACGTTCCATATGCTCTCCCTACTATGTGAATAAATCAAAATATCATCAACAAAGACCATAAAAAAGGAATCAAGGTAGGGTTTGAAGACCATATTCATTAGGTCCATGAAGATGACCGGTGCATTAGTCAACTCAAATGACATCACCATAAAGTCATACTGCCCATATCTAGTACAGAAGGCCATCTTGGGAATATCACACTCCCTCACCCTCACTTGATGGTACCCGGACCGAAGATCAATCTTAGAGAAAAAGCTAGCCCCTTGCAATTGGTCAAATAAGTCATCAATTCTTGGAAAAGGATATCTATTCTTTATAGTGACACTATTGAGTTGCCGGTAGTCAATGCATATTCTAAATGACCCATCCTTCTTCTTTACAAATAATACTGGTGCACCCCAAGGTGATTGGCTAGGTCTAATAAATTGCTTTTCCAAAAAATCCTTCAATTGCTCCTTTAACTCCTTTAACTCCGCTGGGCCATATGGTAAGGGGGAATGGAGATAGATTAGGTATCGAGAAGGAGATCTATACCAAAATCTATCTCCCTTTCGAGAGGGAAACCGGGAAGGTCATTTGGGAAGACATCAAGAAACTCATTTACAACCTGAACCAACTCAATGGAAGGGACTTTGTACTCCACATATTTAACCCTCACAAGATGATACAAAGACCCCTTAGAGATCAACCTATGGGCTTTAATGCATGAGATGAACCTACCCTTTACTACCACATCATGACTTTCCACTCAAGGACGGGTTCATTTAGGAATTGAAACTTGACCTTATTTGTTCTTTAATCAATAGAAGCATAGTATGCATGCAACCAATCCATCCTAAGAATAACGTCAAAATCAACCATATCTAATTCAACAAGATCACAAGGTAAGATTTTATGCAAGATGCAAATTGGACAATTTCGATACACCCTCCTAGCAACAATAGATACACCAATAAGAGTAGACACCTCATATGACTCATGCAACAACTCCGACTCAACATGGAACTTTTTAGCAACAAAGGGAATAATAAAGGAAAGGGTGGCACCCGGATCAATAAAAGCATATACATCAAGATCAAAGATTTTCAACATACTAGTAACAATATCGGGGACCTTACCAAATCCCTTGCCTGCCATGTAAAGAATAAAACCGGTTATGCCTTGGTGCTCCACCTTAAGGACCGCCTCTACCCAATGGAACCATATTTGCACCCCGAACTTTACCACGGTTTCTTGGACAATCTACCTTCTTGTGACCAAGCTCCCCACAACCAAAGCAACATTAGAATCTTTCAAACATGGGCCTCTATGATTCTTTCAACAACTAGGACACACATCAATAGGAGCCACATCACCGATACCTTGTGGCCTAGGGAAGTTATTGACGAACCCCCTATTAGTAGCATGAGAAGACCCTTGGCTTTGACGAAATCTAGCACTCTTTTTAAACTTACCCTCAAAACGGGCCCTCTTGGCCTCATGGCCCCTCCTCTTTCTCAACTTTTCTTCCTCCATTTCCTCGGCATATGTCATCAACCGAGGCAAGTCTATGTTACCAATTAGTAAGGCGGGCCGACATTCTTCACTCACTAAGTCGGAGACCCCCATCACAAATTTATTCATCCTAGATCTAGGATTGGCCACCTAGATCCTAAAGTACCACATAAACATTTCCTTTCTCCCCCTTCCATTGATCATAACAAATTTGGGCTACCCCTTTGAGTTGGTACGCTGCCAACTCTGCCTTTTCATTCGGCCCAACACCCATGATATTAAAGATTTTACAGACCTCATCAATGAACTCTTGTGGATCTTCATCCACTTTTGACCCATAGAAAATCAGAGGATTTATCCTCATGAAGTCTCTTACCCTAGCTCCCGGGGTAGTAGTATGAAGGGCTTGGGCCCCTTGATGACTTGGTTGGCCACAACTTGGGCAAGCATAGTAAGAGCATCCTAGAGCTCACCATTGGTAGGTTGCTCATTGGGAGTTTGGACCCGTCTTCCTCTAGTATTTAGTATTATCTAGCATAGCAAAGAACAATCATTAGGAGGGAAAATCTTACCACAATTCTATAGCACGACTTAGAACATGAATAAGGGAAACATTTCTTAAAATGCCTCATAGCCTCCTATTCATAGTCATGGCGCGCTTCACAATCATGAATATAACTCTAATCGACGTGGTATATTGGACTTCGAGGATTTATCAACCTAGTGCTCTGATACCAAGTTTTTTATGATCCAAGCCTAGGGCCTAGAGGTGACACGGTGAATGGAGAACCCGAAGGAACCCCAATCAAGCTTCTTAACTTGTCACTACATATCATTGGTAGCGAAAGCATATAAAAGACATAAAGTAAGAATAAGGGAAAAGGGGGCTAAGGGATATCTTGCAACACATCATACTCAAGAGATAAAATCCAAACTCATATCTTAGTTACATAATATGTCCAATAAACACCTCTAATACATAGATAAGAGCGGGGGCCAAAACAAAGCAATCGGGCTCACCCTCATAGTCAATAGAACATAAAGTAGAGTGTCTCAATACACAGTAGTAAAACATAGACTAAGGTCCCCAAAATGGAGGACTCACCAACTAGCTTGAATAGCACCGACTAGCCATGTGGAGGAGGAGGATGATCAACTTGGGCACCGGTCCTACATGGTGATATTATGTAGGCAAGAGTATGCGTGAGTACGTTTGAATGTACTAAATATATAAGATGCAATGTAACAAGAAATAGGCATCATAATCAAAATGCACAACAATAGACAATAGGCATAATATAGCAATATAGAATGTATGATCAATACTAGAGTAAAAGCATGCTTATAACTTATTCTAATATAGGATGTCATTAGTGAAGAATAGACCAACTAGATTTCCAAAGTATAAACCCCATGGTCGGTTGATGATAATCTTACCTCATCACCCTAGTGGTGTGGTACAAACCCCTCATATTGTTGATGATAATCACACCTTATCACCCTAGTGGCGAAGTAAAAGCCCCTAACATGGTTTGATGAGTACAAAGTCCCATCTCGGTTGATAAGTACAAACCCTCACCTCGGTTGATGAGTTCAAATAGTCACCTTGATTGATGAGTACAAACCCTCACCTCGGTTGTCCGGATTCGTAGTCTCTCAGAGTGGGCATGGTCTAATGCAACACTTATGTAACGACATAAAAAAATAATAATAATAATAAATGGTTGTGGGTGCATTTTAAGTGCTGCACCAATATTGTCATTATGTGTAGCATTTACCTAATTTCTCCACCCATTGTATTTTATATTAATTGTTCCTCCCCCCAAAGTGGTAAAACCACTTTTTCCCTGTGATCCTTAACGAACGGAAGAGGCATTATAGCCTCTATAAATTGAGCAAGTTTGCTTATCTGTTGAGCAAAAGAAAATGAGCAAGTGAAGTAGTAGGAAAAAAATAATATAAATAGATCATAAATATTTTGAAAGTTTTATTAAAGGAAGGTAGTTTATTGCGTGGAGCTTCGACAATTTTATTGTAAGTTACTCCTATGCTCTAAATTTTTTATAATAAGATATTTTATATAAATGATTTTATTTTCGTATACTTTTAAGTACCTTATTATGAAAATAGTATGTA
>JAOTQR010129430.1:0-22383 GCA_025774065.1 Solanum ossicruentum | reverse complement strand
TCCTTTCTTACCAAACCTCATAACCCCTTTCATTGGAGACACTTTTAAAAATACTCAATCCCCTACTGAGAATTCCAGTTCTCTCCTTCTGGCATCCATATATGATTTGTGATAACTTTGGGCTGTTTCTAGCCGCTGTTGTATTACCTTAGCTTTTTCTATGGCTTGTTGTACTAGATCTGACCCAAGAAAGGTGGTTTAACCCAGTTCAAACCATTCAATTGGCGACCTATATTTCCTCCCATACAAGGCTTAACAAGGTGCCATCTTGATACTCGCGTGGTAGATATTATTATAGGCAAATTCAATAAGTGGCAAGTGGTCCACCCAACTACCTTTAAAGTCCAATGCATAAGCTCGCAACATATCTTCAAGCGTCTGAATGGTTTGTTCTTCTTGACCATCTGTTTGAGAGTGGAAAGTTGTACTTAAATTCACTTGTGTCCCTAAACTCCTTTGGATGGACTTCCAAAACTTTGCAGTGAATTGATCTCCTTAGTCAGATATAATGGAGATTGGGACTCCATGTAGCGTGACTATTTCTTTAAGGTATAGCTTGGCATACTCTTCAGCTGTATAAGCAGTCCTGACTAGTAATAAGTGTGCTGGCTTTGTGAGTCTGTCAACTATTGCCCATATAGAGTCAAACTTTTGAAATGAATGAGGCAAACCAGTAATAAAATCCTTACTAATCATATCCCACTTCTATGTTGGAAGCTTTATACACTGCATATAACCTCCTGGCTTTAGGTGTTCTACTTTCACTTGTTGGCAATTTGGACATTGAGCCACAAAATCTGCAAGGTCTTTTTTAATGCCTCCCTACCAAAACATTCCCTTCAGGTCATGATATATCGTAGTTGATCTCGGATGGATGGAATATCGGGAATGATGGGCTTCTTCCATTATCCTCTTTCTTAACCCATTAATATCAGGCACATATAATCTATTTTGGTGTTGCACCCCAGGGGGACACAATTGGTCTTATAAAACCGTTCTCCAGTAAGTCTTTTAACTGCTTTTTAATTCCTGCAATTCTGCTGGGGCCATTCTATATCGAGGGAGAAAAATAGGTTGAGTGCTTGGAAGTAAGTCAATACAAAAATCTGTTTCTCATTCAGGAGGTAATCGTGGAAGTTCTTCAGGGAATACATTAACAAATTCATTCACTACTGGGACTGATTAAAGAGTTAGCGATTCTGCCTCCATATGCCTTACTCTAACTAAATAACATATATACCCTTTGGATATCATCTTCCTGTCCTTAAAATATGAGATAAACTTCCCCTTTGGTGCCCTAACATTGTCCTCCCATTCAAGAACTGCCTCATTGGAAAGTGGAAGTACACTCTCTTAGCTCGGCAATCCATGGTGGCATAGCAAGAAGCTAACCAATCCATACCCATTATAACATCAAATTCCTCCATTTCGAGCTCATTAAGGTCATCCAATGTGTCACGGTCACAAACAGTTACTACACAGTAATAATAAACCCTTCTAGCCATAATAGATTCACCGGTTGGTGTAGACAATTCAAATGGTTTATTCAATAATTTGGGTGTTGTCTTAAGCTTCCTAGCAACTAGTGGAGTGATGTATCATAGTGTAGAACTAGGGTAAATTAATGCATATACATTATATGAAAAGACGAAAAATGTACCTATGACCACATCAGGTGAAGCTTCCAAATTTTGCCGACTCACCAGAGCATAAGTTTGATTCTGAACTCCGCCAGAGCTAGCTGCCCCTCAAACACCTCTACCATGAACTGCATGTACTAGTTAATCCCTACCTAATAGAGGAACTGATGATGATGATGCAACAACTGACCCAGTTGATTGTGCTATATCACCCATACGCCTCTTCTGACAATCTCTCATCATGTGCCCTAGTGCACCACACCAATAACAAACATTTGTTCAAACACGACATATACCTGAATGACTTCTTCCACACTCATCACAAGGTCTCCTGGGAGTCATTTGCTGGCCAGCTGAATATCCCATTATTCGGGCACCTTGCCCTTCACTTATTGGATCGAACTGATTTCTCGTAGACACTCGATGTTGTGGTTAAGCACTGGCTATAGAAAAGGAGGATGTTGACCTAGGCAGTCCATTAGAAAATTGAGACCTAATCTCACCTTGAGATGGTGTAAAGTGCCCTGAAGAACTAGCCCTATTAGACTGCACCCTTACTAACTCTTGTGTCCTTCCCCTTTGCCTCTAATCCACCAATTTCTGTGCAAAATCTTGCATTCTCGCTTTATCCATGTCTTTATGTAATGATGCAATGGTACAGCCTCTGACTAGATAAATATCCAATCTATCCACATATTGATGAACTCTGTCCGCTATAGTAGCAGCTACATTAGGAGCATACCTGGACAGGGAATTAAATTGGAGGCTATACTCCCTCACGCTCATATTCCCTTGGTGGAGGTTTAAGAATTGATCTACTCGGGACTCTGGATCTCTAATGGCAAGTAATGGTAAAGAAATAGCTCTTTAAACTACTTCCAAGTGGTTGGGAAGCATCATACCACAATATTGCCACACCCTTCAACCTATATGTCGCTAACTTGACAGCTTCTATACCACTCACATGGATTACAAATAAAGTGCGCTAAATCTGATCAATAAAGTCTTGGAGATCTTCATTAGTATCTGACCCAGTGAAGGCTAGACGGGTTAGAGATGTCTGTGATAGAGACTTATCTTGGGCCTCATTTTGTTGTCTCCCGTGACTGGGTGTACCAACCACCACTTCTACTGCCTTCCCTTTATCTTTGTTCTTCCTGGTTTCTGGCATACTTGCTCGCTGTACAAAAAAATTTAGGAGTTAGACACAATCCACCTATTACACTTACCTCTATGGAACGACTTAAAGAACGAAACGAAAGTAACAACTCCTTAATGCCATGTAGCCTCTTGCTTATAAATGTGGTGGACAACATATCGATAAACAAGACTGTACATAGACATGGCTTTGTAAACTACCAAGGATGACCCGCTCTGATACCACTTTTGTCACACCCTAAGTTCCATTAAGGCGGACAAGCACCTGTTGCCGATAAGGCTCGGGAGAACCAAGCTATACCTACGCGCTTTCTATACGTATTATAAGGGTTTTTTACATTTAACATGCCTTTATGCCAGTAAACAATAATAATAAGCAAAAAAGAAGTGCATATGACAAGGCCATTGGTGCCACGTTGTCTAAGGTACGAGACATGGCCATACTTTAATTCACATAGTCTTCAAAGCCTCTAGGTAAGAGAAAGTATCTAATAAGGGTTAGGACAGGCCCCATCTCGATGAACTGTAAAGTAAAAACATATAAGCTTCAGACACACACAAAGCTCCGAAGAAACTTGGAGCTTCGTAACAGCAACTAGATATCTTGTACACTATTGGGGAGATCTACTAGCACCTGTACCTGCAGCATGAAATATATGGCCCCCGTAAGGGACGTCAGTATGAGATAATGTATTAAATGTGTAAAGCAGGAAATATTGTATATAAAGTAACATCTCAAAAGAAACTATGCACTGGTGTTGGATAAGAGACCACCTTTGGTTATACTTTGGGATCATGTACTTTATGTTCTTTATGTTACTTCACCTTTGCGGTATAATCTATGCAAACCATGAAATACAAATGACTAGCTGATTAGTGGTAAAAATGTATCGGGATCGTCCCTGGCTCGGTTCTTCCTTAACCCCTCAGGCTACCACCCGTGAAAGGATCATCCCTGCTTAGGTGATTCTTCCACCCCTCGGGCTACCACCCATCAAAACAATACACTTAATCTTTTAATTACTTTTGATATGATTCTTTTGGTAGTCATAATATTGGATCTGTAGGATTGTAGATGTAACATGTAAATAATCATACAAGACAATATGACAATTAAAAGAGTACGTTACACAAATAATGAAATGCGTATGGGATGAAACAACTCGTGGACTTTATTTAGCAACAAGAACCCATGTAACTTTGTATTCACATATGTATACATATTTGAAGATGTCTATGTATGGGATCAGATGAACATGTGCAAGAGTATAGAAATAATTAATAGTTGTGTCGAAGTTGGTAAGTGCCTTTATGTGCGAAGGAAGGATCTATGTTTCATACAAAACAATACAAAATCAAGTAGCCTTACATATCTCATTGTATGACCTTGTTTCTTCCTCAAGATAACCTTCGCTTCCTCCAAATATTTATCTACAACACTTTAGATGATAAAACTAGCATTAGCAGCCAATAGATACATCTTGGCAGCCTAATCACGTAAAAAAACAACACACGTGCAGCAAGCGGGTATTTATAAACCCGAGCGTATTCTTTCAACCTTTCCGCCCCTAATCGTATTTTCTAATGCACAGTTACATGTACACATCATGTGCAGCCATTTTTAGTGTGATAACAGTCTTACAACAACCCACAAAGCACAACACATAACAATTCTACATAACCTACATATGGACAACATAACATTATGTCCCTTTGTCCCATTTTGACGTCGATAATTCCAAACCCATTCCAACTTTAACCAAACTGTCCTCAACATATCTATAGATAAAAATAGTATTGAACCAGTCTCAAAATCGTAAAAAGTTAGTTATTTAGGACCTAAGGCAATAGCCTTCCATCCAACAGCCCATAAGTTCATACTAAGAAGACAATTGAAATATCATATAAGGACTCACTTTTGTGGACTATAAAAGTGGTGGAACAGCCTGGTTACATTACTATCAACCCAACCTTTGTTAAATATATAAGTTTTAATTTATAATATATCCAACCAAGAGGAGACAAATCCCTTAATTAACAAGATAAATGCACAACAATCCTTAGGATACCTGCTATCCAGAATTTTCAGCACATGTACAATCATCTTATTTCTCTAGTTTCTATAGACAAAGCATATTAAGGGCATAAGTAGATTTACTTACCTTTAAGCTCAAGATTTAGAGCTTCTTCAGGAACCCTTGCATGGCCGTGAGACATGTTTTTCACCCTTTGAAAGAGAGCAAGAAACAACCAAGAATAATTGATTTTTTTCCAAGTTGAGATGGCTTTAGGGGGTGTCTTTATCCCCTTTTTAAAGGGACCTCTTGGATGAATTACTTTAGAACTTTTACAAACACATGAACACCTATTAAGCACCTTGTGATGCAGCATATTATCCCTTACACTTTGGGCCAAATGGGTCTTCAACTTAATGGGCCTTTTGATGCCTATTCTTCTCCTTTCCCTTTAGTTACTTTGGGCCAAATTTTCAAATGAATTAAGATTGGCTTGGTCCCATTTTCTATGCTTACCACACTGAAAATGCTGTTCATTTATGATGCTAAAACGTGACCTAAAGTTACACCCTTAACACAGAATTTGTTCATAATCGGACTTGGACAAATTCGACGTCGGACCTCATCTCCGTTTAGCTAGCAATTTTTAAGCTAACAAAGTAGGTGACTCACCTACTAGCTTATTAAGTCCTACAAGAACCTTAACATAAAACTTGTAAAAACTTGACTCCCTTAAGCGTTAGACGCACATATCGTCCATTAACACGAGATTCAAGAACTTTTAAAAATTGTCGCTAATTTGACCAAACCGTATCATTTTTTATTTACCTGGCATTAGTACATGTAAAATGTTGGGTGTTACATCCTCCCCCCTTAGGAACATTTGTCCTCAAATGTTAGCACAATTGGATAGCTTAACCAAGTATAAACCTTTATTTAAACAACCCTTTGATAACACACTAAGTATTAAATAACATGTACCTATTAACGACCCCAATTGTTGATGTTGGACTTCCTATTTAGCTTCATATAAATAAGGGTATTTTGATTTCATCACGTCCTCGGCCTCCCATATTATTTCTTCTGCTTGCTGGTTTTCTCCAGAGTACTTTTACTGAAGCTACCTCTTTATTTCTTAACTTCTTAACTTGACAATCTAGAATATCAATAGGTACCTCTTCATAGGTGAGATCTTCTATAATCAGCACATTCTCAATAGGAGTGATACAGGATGGGTCACCTATGTATTTCTAAAGCATTGAGACATGAAAAACTGGATGAACCATTAAAAGCTCTTGGGGTAGCTCTAGTTCATATACAACTTGCCCGAATTTCTTTATAATTTTATATGGCCCAATGTAACCTGAGCTCAGTTTTCCTTTCTTACCAAATCTCATAACCCCTTTTATTGGAGATACTTTTAAGAATAACCAATCCCCTATTGAGAATTCCAATCCTCTCTTTCTAGCATCCGCATATGATTTGTGATGACTTTCGGCTGTTTCTAGTCGCTGTTGTATTAGCTTAACTTTTTCCATGGCTTGTTGTACTAGATCTGTCCTAAGAAAGGTGGCTTCACCCACTTCAAACCATCCAATTGGTGACCTGCATTTCCTCCCATACAAAGCTTCACAAGGTGCCATCTTGATACTCGCTTGGTAGATATTATTATAAGCAAATTCAATAAGTGGCAAGTGGTCCACCCAACTACCTTTAAAGTCTAATGCACAAGCTCGCAACATATCTTCAAGTGTCTGAATGGTTTGTTCAGTTTGATCATCTGTTTGAGGGTGGAATGTTGTACTCAAATTCACTTGTGGCCGTAAACTCCTTTGGAAGGACTTCCAAAACTTTGCAGTGAATTGAGCTCCTCAGTCAGATATGATGGAGATTGGGACTCCATGTTGCCAGACTATCTCTTTAAGGTATACCTTGGGATACTCTTTAGCTGTATAAGCAGTTTTGACTGGTAAGAAGTGTGCTTACTTTGTGATTCTGTCAACTATTACCCATATGGAGTCAAACGTCTGAAATGAGCGAGGCAAACCAGTAACAAAATCCATATTGATCATATCCCACTTCGATGTTGGAAGCTGTATACACGACATATAAACTCCTGGCTTTTGGTTTTTCACTTTCACTTGTTGGCTATTTTGACATTGATCCACAAATTCTTCAAGGTCTTTTTTCATGTCTCCCCACCAAAACATTCCCTTCAGGTCATGGTACATCTTAGTTGATCTCGAATAGATGGAATATCGGGAATGATGGGCTTCTTCCGTTATCTTCTTTCTTAACCCATTAATATCAGGCACATATAATCTATTTTGGCAATATAGTACTCCATTTTGTGTAAGGTCAAAGCCTTTTATCGTACCCTGACTCACCTTTTCCTTAAGCTGTCGTAGAAAAGGATCCTCGAATTATTTTGCTTTCACCTTTGTTACCAATGAACACGTTGCTACATTATGTACAATAACCCCTTCCTTTGGAGTTTCAAAAAGGTGAACTCCCAAACTAGCTAGTTGACGTAGATCCTTAGATATGCCTTGGCTTACAATGGCCTGGTCACCAGTATTCATGATTGCCTTATGGCTTGGAGCATCAACTACCATATTTGCCTTCCCCGGGTGGTATAGTATATTAAAATTGTAATCCTTTATTAGTTCTAGCCATCTTAGCTGTCTTAAATTTAGGTCTTCTTGCTTAAAGATATATTGCAGGCTCTTATGATCAGTGTATATATCAACATGAACCCCATACAAATATTGGTGCCCTATTTTCAAAACAAATACAATCGTTGCTAGCTCAAGATCATGAGTTGGGTAATATTGCTCATGTGGTCGTAGTTGTGTAGATGCATAAGCAATTACCCTACCATGTTGTGTTATTACTCACCCTAAGTCAATACCTGAAACATCACAATACACTGCATACCTCTCAAATCCTTCTAGAAATTCTAACACAGGTGCAGAACTTAGCTAATTTTTCAGCTCCTGGAAGCTGCTTTCATATGCATCATTCCATTGGAACTTGGTTTCCTTATGTGTCAACTTTGTTAAGGGTGCATACATAGAAGAAAAACCTTCAACAAACCTTTTGTAAGAATCTGCCAAACCTAGGAACCTTCAAACTTACGTAGGTATCATTGGTCTTGGCGAATCTTTCACAGCCTATATCTTTTGTGAATCAACCCTTATTCCCTCCTCAGATACAATATGACCCAAGAATGACACTGATTTTAGTGAAAAATCACATTTAGGAACTTTTCATACAAGAGTCGACCACGAAGAACCTGTAACACTTGTCGTAAGTAATTTGCGTGGTCCTCTTCTGATCTTGAATATACCAAAATATCATCTCTGAATACTATCACAAACACATCCAAGAATGGCTTGAATACCCTATTCATAAGATCCATAAAAACTGCTGGTGCATTTGTTAGCCCAAATGAGATAACAAGAAATACAAAGTGAGCATAGTGTGTTCTAAAAGCATTCTTGCATATATCTTCATCCTTCAACCTCACTTGCTGATACCCCAATCTCAAATCAATTTTTGAAAAGCATTTAGCACCCTGTAACTGTTCAGATAAGTCATCAATCCTAGGGAGGGTGTATTTATTCTTAATGTGACCCTGTTCAATTATCGATAGTCGATACACATTCTCAAGTTGCGATCCTTTTTCTGTACAAATAAAACTGGTGCACCCCAGGGGGACATACTAGGTCTTATAAAAACCTTCTCCAATAAGTCTTTTAACTGCTCTTTTAATTCCCACAATTCTGCTGGGGACATTCTATATGGAGAGATAGAAATAGGTTGAGTACTTAGAAATAAGTCAATACCAAAATCTATTTCTCATTCAGGAGGTAAGCTTGGAAGTTCTTCAGGGAATACATCAACAAATTCATTCACTATTGGAACTGATTGAAGAGTTGGCTATTCTACCTCCATACCCCTTACTCTAACTAAATGACATATATACTTCTTAGATATCATCTTCCTATCCTTAAAATAAGAGATAAACTTCCCATTTGGTGCCCCAACATTGCCCTCCCATTCACGAACTGCCTCATTTTGAAAGTGGTAGTACAGTCTCTTAGTTCGGCGATCCACGGTAGTATAGAAAGAAGCTAACCAATCCATACCCATTATAACATCAAATTCCACCATTTCTAGCTCAATAAGGTTAGCCAATGTGTAACAGTCACAAATAGTTACTAACAGTCATAATAAACGCTTCTACCCATAATAGATTCACTGGTTGGTATAGACATTTTAAATGGTTTGTTCAGTAATTTGGGGTATTTTCTTAAGCTTCCCAAAGCCTAGTGGAGTAATGTATGATAGTGTAGAACCAGGGTCAATTAATGCATATATATTATGTGAAAAGATGAATAATGTACCTGTGACCACATCAGGTGAAGCTTCCAAATTTTGCCGACTCCCAGAGCATAAGTGCGATTCTGAACTCCGCCAAAGCTAGCTGCCCCTCAAACACCTCTACCACGACCCACAGGTGCTTTTTCACGCCTACTTAATGGAGGAACTAACGATGATGATGCACAACTGACCCAGTTAATTATGCTATATCACCCATACGCCTCTTCTGGCAATCTCTCATCATGTACCCTAGTGTACCACACCAATAACAAACATCTATTTCAACACAACATATACTCGGATGACATCTTCTATACTAGTAACAAGGGTGCCTAGGAGTCATTTGCTGTCCTGCTGAATATCCCACTATTTGGGCACCTTTCCCATTACTTCTTGGACCAAACTGATTTCTCCTTGACCCCTGCAGTTGTGGTGGAGCACTTGCTGCAGAATAGGAGGATGATGGCCTAGGCAGTCTATTAGAAAACCAAGGCCTAAGCTCACCTTGGGACGGTGTAAACTACCCTGAAGATCTGGCCCTCTTGGACTGCACCCTTTCTAACTTTTGTGTCCTTCTCCTTTGCCTCTAATCCTCTAATTTCTGTCCAAAAGCTTGCATTCTCGCTATATCCATGTCTTCATTCAATAAAGCAATGGTACAATCTCTAACCAAATACGTATCGAATCTATCCACATATCGATAAACTCTGTCTGCCATAGTAGCAACTACATTAGGAGCATACCTGGACAGGGAATTAAATTGGAGGCTATACTCCCTCACACTCAAATTCCCTTGGTGGAGGTTCAAGAATTGATATGCATGGGCCTCTCGGATCTCTAATGGCAAGTAATGGTCAAGAAATGCCTCTTTGAACTCCTTCCAAGTAGTTGGGGAAGCATCTATATCTTTGGATTGCTTCCAAGCTTCATACCACAATATAGCCAGACACTTCAACCTATATGTTGCTAACTCAATAACTTTTGTACCACTCACATGCATAACATCTAAAGTGTGTTGAATCTGATCAATAAAATCTTGGGGATCTTCATTAGTATCTGAACCAGTGAAGGCTAGAGGGGTTAGAGCTGTCTGTGATAAAGACTCATCCAGGGCCTCATTTCGTTGTCTCCCATGACAGGGTGTACCAGCCACTACTTCTACTGCCTTCCCTTTACCTTTGTTCTTCCTGGTTTCTGGCATACTTGCTCGCTGTACAAAATAATTTAGGAGTTAGGCACACTCCACCTATTACACTTAGCTCTATGGCACGATCTAAAGAGAGAAACAAAAGTTACAACTCCTAAATGCCACGTAGCCTCCTGCTTATAAATATGGTGCACAACACATCGATAAACAAGACTGTACATATGCAAAACTTTGTAGACTCCCTAGGATGACCTGCTCTGATACCACTTCTGTCACACCCTAAGTTCCATTAAGGCAGACAGGCACCCGTTGCCGATAAGGCCCGAGAGAACCAACCTATACTTACGTGCTTTCTATACATATTATAAGGGGTTATAACATTCAACATGCCTTTATGCGAGTAAACATTAATAACAACGCAAAAGGAATTGCATATGACTGGGCCGTTGGGGCCACAATGTCTAAGGTACGAGACATGACCATACTTTAATTCACATAGTCTACAAAGCCTCAAGAGAAAATATATGATAAGGGTCAGGATAGGCCTCGCCTCAACGAACTATACAATACAAACATATAAGCTTCAGACACACACAAAGCTCCGAAGCAACTTGGAGCTTGGTAACAACAGCTAGATATCCTATACTCTATTAGGGAGATCTGCTAGCACCTGTACCTACAACATGAAATACAGGTCCCCTGTATGGGACGTTAGTACGAGATAATGTGTTGAATATATAAGGCAAGAAAAACTGTATATAAAGTAACATCTAAAATAAAACTATGCACTGGCATAGGATAAGAGATGACCTTTAGTTATACTTTGGGATCATGTACTTTATGTTCTTTATGTTACTTTACCTTTACAGTATAATCTATGCACACCATGAAATAGAAATGACTAGCTGATTATCGGTACAAATGTATCGAGATCGTCCCTGGCTAGGTTCTTTCTTAACCCGTCAGACTACAACCCGTGATAGGATCATCCCTGCCTAGGTGATTCTTCCACCCCTTAGGCTACCACCCATCAATAAACGATACACTTTATCTTTCAATAACTTTTGAGATGATTCTTTTAATGGCCATAATATTTAAGTTGTAGGACTGTAAATGTAACATGTGACATGTAAATAATCATACAAGACAATATTTTAATGAAAAGAGTACGTTACACAAATAATGAAATGCGTATGGGATGAAACAACTCATGGATTTTTTTTAGCAACAAGAACCCATGTAACTCTGTATCCACATATGTATGCATATTTGAAAGTGTCTATGTATGGGAGCATAAGAACATATGCAAGAGTATCGACATAGTTAATAGTTGTGTCGGAATTGGTAAGTGCCTTTTTGTGCCAAAGGAAGGATCTATGTTTCATGCCAAACAATGCGAAATCAAGTAGCCTTACATACCTCATTGTATGACCTCGTTACTACCTCAAGATAACCTTCCCTTCCTCCAAATATTTATGTACAATATATCATGTGGTAAACCTAGCATAAGCAGCCAATATATACATCTTGATAGCCTAATCATATAAAAAAACAACACATGGGCAGCAAGCCGGTATTTATAAACCCGAGCTTATTCTTTTAACCTTTCCGCCCCTACTCATATTCTTTAGCACACATTCACATGTACACATCATGTGCAGCCTACTTAGTGCCATGACAGTCTTACAACAACCCACAAAGCACAATATGTAACATTTCTATAGAACTTACAAATGGACAACATAACATTACGTTCCTTTGCCCCATTTTAACGTCGACAATTCCAAACCCGTTCCAACTTTAACAAAACTATCCTCAACACATATACAAATAAAAAGAGCCTTGAACCAGTCTCAGAATAGTAACATATCAGTAATTAAGGATGTGAGGCAATAGCCTTCCATCCAACAACCAACAAGTTCATACTAAGAACACAATTGCGATATCATATAAGGACTCACTTTTTGGACTGTAAAAGTAGTGAAAAAGCTTGGTTGCATTACTATAAACCCAACATTTATTAAATACATAGGCATTACTTCATAATACAGCCAACTAAGAAGAGAAAAACCTGTTTATTAACAAGAAAAATGTACAATAATCCTTAGGATACTTGTTATACAGAATTTTCAGCACATGTACAATCAACTTATTTCTCTAGTTTCTATAGAAAAACCATACTAAGGGCATAATTAGATTTAATTACCTTTAAGCTCAAGATTTAGAACTTCTTTAGGAAACCTTGCAAGGTCGGGAGACCTATTGTTCACCCTTTGAAAGAGAGCAAGAAACAACAAAGAAAAACTGATTTGTTTCCAAGTTGAGATGGCTTTACGGGCTGTCTCTATCGCCTTTTTAAAGAGACCTCTTGGAAGACATAATTTAGAACTTTTACCCACAAATTAACACCTATTAAGCTCCTTGTGATGCAGCATCTTATCCCTTACACTTGGGCCTAAATGGGTCTTCAACTTAATGGGACTTTTGCTGCCTATTCTTCTCCTTTTCCTTTAGTGACTTTGGGACAAATTTTCAAATGAATTGGGATAGTCTTGGTCCCGTTTTCTATGCTTCCCAAACTAAAAAATGCAATTCATTTATGAATTCAAAACATGAGCTAAAGTTACACCCTAAACACAGACTTTATTCATAATCGTACTTAGACAAATTCGACATCGGGCCTCGTCTCCGTTTAGCTAGCAATTTTTAATCTAAGAAAGTAGGTGACTCACCTACTAGCTTATTAAGTCCTACAAGTACCTTAATTTTGTCACTTTGTTTTGGGCTGTGATCTCCTCAATTTAACACAAAACATGTACACACTCGACCCTCTTAAGCGTTACATGCACATATCGCCCATTAACACGAGGTTTAAGCACTTTTAAAAATTGGTGCTAATTTGACCAAACTATATCATGTTTCATTTACCTAGAATTAGTACATGTAAAATACGGGGTGTTACAGTGAGTCTATTGTTGCCCAAAGGGACTATTGGGGTTGTCTAGTTTCGATCTTTCATAAGGTCCTTCCTGGTGATCTTGTAGAACTTGAGATGTTTGATTTTGATATTTTTCTTAGGTTGGATTGGTGCCATGCTTCTTAAGCCTCTATTGTTTGTAGAACCCAAAAGGGTATGTTTCATTTTCTGAATGAGCCTATTCTAGAGGGTAGTGACTCTGCTTTTAAAAGTCGATTTATTTCTTATCTCAAAGCCCGAGCAAGATAAGGGTGCATTTATCATTTTGTGAGGGTGAAAGATGTGGATTTTGAGTTGCTCACTCTTGAGTAGGTTCAAGTGGTTAATGAGTTTTTGGATGTTTTTCTCAAAACGTTTGCATAGTATTCCTCGTTAAAATGGTGTAGACTTTAGCATAGATCTTCTTTCGGATACACAACCTATTTCCATTCCCACTTATCATATGGCACTTTATGAATTAAGGAAGTTGGCAGATCAGCCGATGTACTTATTGGAGAAGGACTTTATTAGACCAAGTATATTTCCATTGGGGTGATCCGGTGTTGTTTGTGAGAAAGAAGGATGAGTCACTTCAGATGTGTATTTACTATAGAAAATTAAACAAAGTTACCATCAAGAATAAATATCCATTTCCAAGGATCGAAGACTTATTTGATCAACTTCAAGGAGCTACCCATTTCTCAAAATTTTCCTCTTTCAGGTTATATTTAGTTGAGGGTATGGAAGTCTAACATTCCCTAGATGACTTTCTGAAGTAGATATTGGCATTTCTACTTTATGGTGATGTTATTCAGGTTAACTAATGCTGCGATTGTGTTTATGGATCTTATGAATCAGGTGTTCAAGCAATTCATTGATAGTTTTGTAGTTGTCTTTATCAATGACTTTCTAATTTATTCCCGATAGGAGTGGGAGCATATGGATCACTTGAGGTTAGTTCTTCGGACATTGCGGGAGAAGCATTTGTTTGCCATGTTTGGTAAGTGTGAGGTTTGGTTGGGTAACTTGGTTATTCTGGGTTATGAGGTATCTGGTGATGGCATTAAGGTTGATCCAAAGAAGATAGAGGTTGTACAGAATTGGCCTAGACTATTGACTTCTTTTGACATTTGAAGTTTTCTTGGGTTGGCTAGTTATGATAGGAGGTTTGTGAAAGTTTTCTCACCCATTGCATCACCATTGACTAATTTAACTCAAATGAAGGACAATTTTATATGGTAAGATGAGTGTGAGAAGAGTTTCCAGACTTTAAAGGATCGACTTACATCAATACCCATTTTTGCCTTACCGGATGGTTTACATAGGTTTATGGTGTATCGTGATGCTTCTTGAATTGGATTGGGTCGTGTGTCCATGCAACATGGTAGGGTGATAGCTTATGCACCGAGACAATTGAAGGTGTACGAATAAAATTACCGGACTCATCTTTTGAGTTGGCTGTCCTAGTGTTTGCTTTGATGATTTGGAGACATTATTTATATGGGTTTCATATTGATGTATTAACCAATCACAAGAGTTTGCAATATGTGTTCAGGCAAAGATATCTTAGCTTGAGGAAAAGAAGATGGTTGGAACTTCTTCAAGATTATGACATGAATGTTCAAATCATCCTAGCAAGGCAAATGTTGTAGCTAATGCTATTAGTAGGCTATCTGTGGGTAGTATGGCCAATGTTGATAAGGGAAAGAAATAATTTAGGATGTTCATCGCTTGGCTAGATTGGTTGTTAGGTTGGCTGATTGTAATGATTGGGGCACTCATGTTCAAGATGGGGCTGAGTCTTCTATGTTTTTCGATGTCAAGATAAAACATGACTTGACCTATCTTTAGTTGAATTAAAGCGATTAGTCACCAAAAAGAAGATAGAGGTTTTCTTCTAAAGGGGAGATGGTGTGCTTCGATATTAATAATGATCGTGTGTTTCGGATGTTGATGGTCTTAGAGAGGTTGTCATTAGTGAAGCCCACAACTCACATTATTCGGTACATCTAGGATCCACCAAAATGTAACTAGACTTAAGGGGAGTGTATTGCTGGAATGGTATGAAGAAAGACATAGCCAAATTTGTATCTGAGTCTCCTCCTTGTCAACAAGTCAAGGGGAAACATCAAAGGCCCGGTGGTTTGACTCAAGACATTTAGATTCCTACTTGGAAGTTGGAATATGTGAATATTGACTTTATAATTGGATTTCCTCTACCCGGAAGCATTTTGATTCTATTTGGGTTATTGTTGATATGATGACCAAATCAGCTCATTTCCTTTTAGTGAAGACTACCTTTAATGCTGAAGATTATGCGAGGTCTTATATCCGAAAGTTGGTTAGATTACATGATGTGCCTGTTTCTATTATATTGGATCGTTGTACCCAATTTGCTTCTCACTTATGGAAATCATTTCAAAATGGGCTCGGTACTAAGGCCAAGTTAAGTACAACTTTTCATTCTTAAATTGATGGAAAGCTGAAAGGATAATTCAAACTTGGAGAATACGTTGAGGGCATGTGCGTTGGAATTCAAGGAAAATTGGGATGATCATCTACCACTTATTGAGTTTGTCTACAATAATTGTTTTCACTAGCATTGGTATAGCACCATCTGAGGCTTTGTATGGGAGAAGATGTAGATCCCAGTGGGATTGGATGAATTGGGTGAGATGGGACTAGTAGGCCCAAATTTGGTATTAGTGGTCATGGAACAATTAAATTTGATGGGTATATATATTATAAACCTAGGGTCTATACTCTTTATTTATTGTACTCTTAAATCACGCCCATTGCATTTGATGAGGGCTCCCATCACTCCCATTTCAAATTTCCTACTTCTAAAGAGGGCATGTGATAGTGTGCCTTTAATTCAACCCCTAGGGATTTATTTATTGCACTTGATGAGGGCTCCCTAGGGAATTCATTATTGTAATTAATAAAGGGAATATATCTTGTCTTCCCTACTTTATTGCACTTGATGAGGGCTCTCTTTATTTATTGCACTTGATGAGGGAATTTACGGGTTATTGCTCTTCCCTAGAGTATATCCTCTTTATTAATTGCTGGTGAGGATTCTGAATAGTTTGATGTGCATTTTTTCACTTAAAAGTGTTAAGCATATCAATGTTATATTTTTTTATTTTTTATTTATTTTTATTTTTATTGTTTTTGATTTATTGTTTGAATTTGAGTGATTTCCCTTACTACAATAATAGAGTTTCATTGTATATTGACTAAATTTTTGCTTGATTAGAGATATATATTTTTTGTTCTTGGTCGTCAAGCATTTCCATCCTTTATGATTATGAAAGCATGTGTTATGGGTCGAAACCGTAGTCAATCCTATTTCCACAAGACCTTCACGAACTGCTTGGGCGAAGGTACGTAGTATTGGTTGGACTGCAATAAAAATAATTCGAGTAATGATTAAAAGCAAGAATTCATTACTTTAATGTTTAATTTTGATTTTTTAATTCAAAAAGCAATTCGACTTTAAAGCATCTATTTATTCTGTTAGAAGAAAGGTACGAAGTAGCTAGACCTACAGTACGAGGTGAGAGGGTGATATAAGAAGCTCGAATGTAAGGGCCGGACGGTGAAAGGCGGGCTGCTATATTTTGCCGGCTCTCCTTTTAGTCGAGCTACTTCTGTCCCTTCACACTCCACCAAAGTCAAAGATTTGAACAAAAAGAAAACTACAATCAGGGCGGGTACTTTAGGTCTGCCCTTCCAGAGAGGTATTCAGAAAAGCCGATTTCCAAGCCTGGTAGACCAAGTAGATTGTGTGTCTAGAACTCATGCTAGATTGCTGTATGAAAGGAAGAAAGCAATGGCAGGCTGCAGCAAAGTGGCTGATGTAAGTGGAAAAATCCACGCGGCCCTTCTTAAATAAAAGGTGTTTAGCAGACCCTCCTTTCACAGCGAGTTATGATTTTTAGTTGAAAGGAAGGAATGGAAAGGGTCAAGTCGCTTGAGAAGTTAGGGAGTTTTTGAAGGGATAACACGTATCAAAACATAGATATGATTGATGGGCTTTCAGCATAAAGCCTTAGAAACTAAAAGGGGGGATAATGATAAATAAAGGATTATTGGCAAGCCTTGCTGTTTTAGTTCTGTTTTTAGATGGAGGCCAGGTGTGAAGTGCGAAGACTCGCCCCTGTCAAACTAAATAGAAACTATCGAAGTCGGGTGGTTAGGAACAAGCAAGTCCTTTCCTCCGTTCTCACCCTGCTAAAAGTGGAATTCAAAACGTCGATTTCAAGGCTTAGGCGTTCAGTAGTCGTTTTAAAAGCTTTCGAAGCACAACCTCTTTTTTGAGATGTTCCAAATCTGACAGCTTTTGTTCCAGAGAAAAGTAGTAAATACTTTAAGTCTTTGGAGTGAACCGCTAAATGCTCAGCCGCCAGTGCGTGAAGGTTTCCACCTGAACCCAATATCCTAGATGGTGCCTACGCCATTCGGATATCATTTGATGTACTTCCACATCTTAGTAGCCTTTATTCCATTCCCATCCGCTAAACTGGAGATTGTGGAATCCTCTACACCTTCCTTGCTATCATCACGTCTTATATCGACTCAGAGTAAGCGCTGGGAACGCATCAAGGCTGTTCACAGAAAACTAATGGGGGAAAACGTACTCCGTATTGCTGACTAGTCTCCTTCTGTCAACTGTTTCGGAAGAAGGCTTTCTCACCCTATCACTGAAATACTTTCGTTATAAAGTTGCATTAATTACTTTTATTAATAGTTACGGAAAGGTTGAAGATGTGTCAAAGTCATCAAAAGTCTTATTTGGATGTTAGAAAGAGGGATCTTGGCGGTTATTGGGTGTATGTGAAGTTTTCTCCTATGAAGGGTGCAGTGCATTTCAATAAAACAACAAGCCCAGTCCCTGGTACATAAGTCTTCATGAAATAGTTGAGCGGATTGGCATGGTTACCTATAGGGTTGATTTGTCTTTGGATGTGAGTTCTCTTTTGCCAGCTTTTCATGTGTCAATATTGAGGATGTTTATTGGTGATCCTAGTTTGATTTAGCCTTTGGAAGGTGTTGAGGTTGAAGAGCACTTGACTTATGAAGAAGTTTTGGTTGAAATTTTGTATAGACAAGTGAAAATCTTTAGCAACAAGGATGTCACATCTGTTAAAGTGCTATGGAGGAATCAATATATGGAGAGTGCAAATGGGAGGCACAGTCAGACATGATGAAGGGATATCCCTCTCTTTTCCAATCTATTTAAGCCAAAGGTATTAGGTTCTTCCGACTCTAAATAGTCCTACTTCATTCACTCTTATGATTTATGACATGACAGGCATAAATACGCACCAAAATGGCTTAAATTATGTTTTGGCATGTGTTTTAAGGATTTATGGTTTTCAAGTGATAGATTATGAATTGTGTCTTCATGTTGAAATGTTTCATGTTCAAGTCAAGCCTTTCAACCCATGTTCTAGCTCATTTGAGGACAAAAGTTTCCAAGGTGAAGATGATTTAAGGACCTGGACCTTCGAAGGCCTTGACAATATTTGAAATCACGTTTCTAGAGGTTTTTATAAAGGTGTCCCTCCAGGGACACTCTCATGGGCCGTGGAAATCTTGGCCTTGTTTTTAACTTCATGCTGCTTAAAAGAGAGTTTCAGGCTTGGAGGCCCTCCAAGGCACCTCCCACATCTCATGGTCCATAATATTGGCTGTGATAAGGGCTCGTGGTAGGTTTGACATCCTTAAAGCCAAGTATTTGGCTAAGATAACCACTAGGGAAACTTATATGGGTCGTGCAACCCACCATGGTTCATGGTGGGGTCTTGTGAGGCCCTATCTCCACAAGTTTCTTTTAAGAATGGAAGTATCATCCCAGAACATGGGTAATTTTCACGGTCCGTTGTATGATTAGTGAATCTTTGTATGGACCGTCAAGCCTTCAGTGGAAATACCCTTGGCCTACAGTTTTCTATGTGTCATAGAAGGTATTTTCACGGGCATTTTGCACGGTCAATGAACCTTTCTAGGGTCTGTGGTGCTCTTGTACGAGACCGCTGGACACTTTTAAAGTCCACTTCATGAATGGCATTTTCAAAATTTTGGTTTATTTTAAAGGTCTTTTAGGACCTTGGTATCCTAAGTCCCAAAATCACATTATATTCACTCTTTACACTCGTTCACACTCATTACACACTCAAGCTCTAGAATTCAATTCCTAAGTTCTCTTTTCAATGTGTAGTATAGGGTTTAAGCTAGGATTTCAAGTGGGTTTTCAATTTAAGTCAATTCTGTCTTAATTCTTCTAGCTCTTTAAGGTACGCAAGATTTATTCATGATTCCTTTCAATCATGAAGACCCAAAAACACCTTATTTCTTGATTTATTAATTTTAAGCTTACTTTGAATATGGGTCTTTTAGATTATTGTTGATTTGATCGAATTGAGTTTTGGGCAACCCATCCCACTAGCACATGATCATATGTCAGCTGTACATTGGCATAAGGCCCTAGTGTCTAAGCTTGAATGCCCTCCGACCTTTCATTAGCCCAGAAGATACACCCACGCACATTCAGGGTGTGAATATATATGTTGATCAACAGGTAATCAATCATAGGGGGTCGCCCTATCAATCATAAGTCAACTAGGTCCTCGACCCTATGTTGGCACATGGCACCTGATCCAAAATATATAGGTTTAATATTGATACATATTCCACTGGGGAGAAAGAATCTCCCTTGCATAACAAATGTGTCTCTTTTTAAACTGTCACTCATGGGGCCTCGTCCCCAAATGGAGTTAGTTGGATCCTAGGCTGAAAATTTAACCAGCGAGGTCTACAACTCAAAATAACGACAAGTTCTCAGACCCCTTCAGAACCAAACTCCCCGTCTTGGACATTCGAATGTGACCACTGGAGAATGGGACCATGGGGCGTGTCACCCAATGTCTTAAACACTTGAGCTTGGCCACCAAAGGCTTTATTTATAGAGTGCGTCATCTAGGCCCTGGAGAGTAGTATCAAATAATCTCTCACTAGCCTATTCGAATTTAGAACTCCCAATCATATCATCTTTCTCATGGATCAGACATAACCACTATCTCACTTAGATTATGACAAATAGCCCATCCCCTGGGTACATAGGGAACTCGAGTACAATAGCTAGTAGCAGTGTAATAGAGCATATGGCCAACATTACCGATAGATCATTACTGAACCCCATGGAACCATCTAAATCCAACCCACACAACCATAACTACCACCTCTCTTAGATCCCACAGATACCCAAACATCAGGTGGAGAGCACCAGTGCATGATAACTATCAACAGTATATCAGAGCGAATATAGACACCCCAAAATAATAAATGTCCCGACCTAAAATGAGGTCATCTCATAATGAAGAAGACAATTAATTTCCAAACCCAGGAATAAAGTCCTATAAAAGAAGAAAATTCAATAGGTAATTAGTCACCACATAAAACCATATCCCAGAATAAGGTGTCACGAGTGTAAAGACCATCTAATACATAAACTGAAGAAATAAGTGCATTTCTTTCTATGAATAAAACTAAAGACTAAATAATTGAGATAGAATCCAATGGAACCTCGAAGTCCTGAGTCACACAACTAGATCTAGTATGAGGCAAGTACAATATCAAATCAACTACAATTAGCATAATCCTGATGAGAATCTGCGGGGGAAAAGAAGTAGGGGTGAGTACACATAATATGTACCCAGTAGGTTTTATTGACTGGGAGTCAGAAATTGAATAAACTATGAAATAACCTAAGAATGATTCCACCTGCAACAAAAAAATCAGTCCAGCACCGGTGCTGCCAATTGTTATAGAACGACATAAATAAATTAAATATATAGTTCAAATAAGCCAAACCAAACAACGACAAGTAGTATAAAGATGGTATGCAATGCAATGCAATGCAAGGTGGTATCAAGACCATCAAACAACCTATCGTATATACCCCCATCGACCTAAGGCTCCATAGACTATGGGGACCCATGGGGACCTTGCACGCCATATATCTCAATCACAATATATCAACTACCTTGCCACTCGAGTGCTCATGGTGATGGACTCATGATACAAATCACCATTCATAACTTCTCAAAGTATAATGACATTTAGTATGAAGATGCATGCAATCAACAAACAATTATGGAAGCAATATTCCTCTCAATAAGCACAATAAATATCAAGGTTCTCAAAGTCTAGGAATTATAATATTCATCCTCTTTTATACATATTGGGATATAATTCTCCTTTAAAATATTTCACCACATTTTAGTAACTTTATTTTCGCAAGTCAACCATGATCCTCAATATATATCATAGTTATCTCCCCTTGTCAGCAGGTCATATCCATAATGTTCTTAATTTAGTATTCACATGCTCTCAAAGAAAACACATAGAAAATTGAAACCTTCACACTAGCCTCACAATAAAAATTTTAAGTTCAACACATGATACGATACCATCCCATAAATTACAATATAAGAAAATTCAATAACTCAATCCCAATCTTCAAAAAAACGATTACCAAACCTACCTCAGCGTCGTAACCGCACTCAAACACTTCCACCGAACGGTCAAATGCGTAATTCAACTCCCGAAATGACCACTCTCTATCAAAAATGAAGCATACCCATCACAAGGAGTCCAATGACACTCGTAGTACTATATTCCTAGCCTATCTCAAAATCTCATCTAATTCGAAACTTACTTCTTAAATTTTAAGTCTAGAACTTTGTCTTACATCCTCAAAATAATACCGTTCTAATGATTATTCTTATAATACAAATGCCAAGTATTAATATTAAACTATATACTTACGTATACATATTTTAAAACACACATTATAAAATTAAGTACAACTAACGAAGAACCCAAGCACACTGGACGAAGGTAACAGAATTCCTTACGGACACAGAGTAGTTAATCTAAAACTAATTCATCAAATTCTATTATCTACTACATCTTCCTGCACTTCCTAATTTTAGATATTAAAATCTAATTACTAATATGATAACTAAACTGTTATTAAAATACTATATTTACATATGTATGTATGTGTGTGTG